>CAUYQG010219477.1:0-23056 GCA_963574415.1 Tarsius wallacei | reverse complement strand
GCCGGGCTCAGTGGCTCAGCCTGTAATCCCGCGCCTTGGGAGGCTGAGGTGAGTGGATTGCCTGAGCCCGCGGGTTCGAGACCCGCCTGGGCAAGCGAGACCTCATCTCTACAATAAATCAAAAAATTAGCTGGGTGTGGTAGCGCGCACCTGTAGTTCCAGCTACTTGGAAGGCTGAGGCGGAAGGATCGCCGGAGCCCAGCAGGTCGAGGCTGCGGTGGCCGGAAGCGGCCACTGCACTCCAGTCTGGGCGACAGGGTGAGACGCCAACTCAAAAAAAAAAAAGAATTGAATGACAGTTTTTACACTTTTTCAATGCATGAACAGATCAATGGGGCATAGCAGAAGTTATGTCCACTGAGATGCAGGATCCAAAAGCTCGAGCTCCAGTCTCCAGCTGCCTCTCACTGGCTGTAGGTCAAGGGGAGGAGGATGGAAGACTTCTTCCCTTTTCTTCAACCATCAATTGATCTTAAGTGAGTTCCAAATATATGAGTTCTGTCCACTCTTCTTAAAGTCCATTTCTATACTATATACTGTAGCCTGCTTTGAAATTTAAACAGTGTGTTTAAAACATCTTTCCACATCATTAAATATTCTTTACATCGTTATTTTTATTGACTCCACAATATCCCATATTTCCGGCAAAATTCTATGGGAGGGCGTTTATGTTGCTTTTTCATTTCCTTGCAAACTGCTAAACATTGTCGCACATATATCTTAGAGCCTGAATCCACATATTGCCTTGGAATAAATGCCAGAATAGGGAATTTCTGCATGAAAAGGCAAACACATTGAGACAGATTGCCCTCCATGAATTTTAGAGTCCTTCCAGAAGTGCATGATAGTAACTGCTCCTATAAAAGGTGTTTGAGAAGAAATTGATAGAGAGAGCGAGAGAGAGGGAAAATCAAGTCTGCTTAAAGTTGACTATTATGCCAAGTGGAATAGGGATATAGAAATGTGAAAGAGGACCAAGGAAGTCTTTGTGTATCTAACTGTTGCCATGAAGACTTAACTTTAGAATTAAGTTTTCTAAAATGGGATGGATAGGTAGAGCTCCTAGATACCCCAGCTCAAACCTTTGCTTCATTACATGCATACATTATATTCAGTCTTGGTGGACAGTCTTTGATGTGGACAGAAGCAGGGTTCCTGGGATGCTCAGATCGAGCTTATTTGCACAATGCTATAACGGGAATGGGATGGGGTGAGGATGGGGCTTGGTCAGTCTCATTATTTCATTATAAGGAAAGCGTCTTAGTGAATTTAGGTTGTTGTAAAAAATAGCATAAATTGGGTGGCAACAGAGATTTATTTCTCACAGCTCTGGAGGTTGATAAGTCCAAGATCAAGGCAGATTCAGTGTCTGATGAGAGCCTATGTTCTGGTTCATAGAAAGCACCTTCTCGTTGTGTCTTCACATGGTAGGAGGGGCAGAAGCACTCTCTGGACCTGTTTTACAAGGATACTAATCCCATTCATAAGGATTCCACCCTCATGATGTAATCACCTCCCAAAGATCCCACCTCTAATACAATCACCTTAAGGGTTAGGATTTTAACATGAATTTAGGAGAACACACACATTTGGGCAAAGCAAAAAGAGACACTAAAATGCAACAGCAGCTGCTTTCCAAGGGTTTCTGGAGCTTTTCAGAAGGGAAACCTTCTCCACATCCTTACCATGGCATTCATTTCATCATAGGATGAAGACCCCATGGAAGCCATGACTCTGATTTGAAAGCCATGGAAACCCAGATCAGAACAGTGATTTGGGACAAGCGATGGATTTCTTTAATGACATATTCAGGATGAGCTTTGTGGTCTAGTTGGAGATGTTCAGGGAGGTGTGAGGGTGATATTTTCCTCCCAATGAGTCATGAGAATGTCGGTGTGTGTTTTAGTGGAGGTCCCAGCAGGAATTAGGCGACGCACTCAGATCGGGCAATTTGATGTGAAGGGCTATTTACAAAAGCATGGAGAGGGAATAAGAAAGTCACAGGGGATAATTCTGTACCCTGTGGCTAGTCACATAAGACAGTTACCACCTCAGGGCTTGAAGGGGAAGGAGATGAAGCAGCTGGAGGATCTTCAGGTAGAGAGAGCTGTGGGATTTAACTGTAGGATACAGTCAACTCACAGCTCCCCTGAAGGGAGGGAGTCTGGGGCATAAACAGCCCAGCCTCCCTCTCCTCCCTTCCTCCATCTCTGCTGGCACTCTCCCTTGTCCAAACCAGGAAACCAGAGGGAGGGAAGCCCACTGATGTCCTTTGTCCCAGTCTGCCTCCTGTTTGTGGCACAAAGCCAAGTGGAGATGGCAGAACTTGGAACGCTGCAGGTAAACAGCCCAGTGTGGCTGCACAGATGATTTCATTGTACTCTATTTTCTAGGGCAAGGTACTTGGCCTAGACTTGAATCTGAGAGTATCACCCATTTGTAGCCATAGTGGTATGATTAAAATAAAATGGAGAGGGTAATCAATGCTGACTCTGTGCTATCAGGATGGGGCTTGTGTGACCATGTGGCAGATGGTATGGCACACGCCTGTACTTTACCTGACATATCTCTTCTGGGAAGCTTCAAGAGCTCCAGGAAGAATCACCAAACCACTAGACCAAAGGAATGCACAAATCATGTCTCCTGGGTTCCAGATGATAAATGAATTATGCCAAGGAAAACAAAATATTGATTTCAGTTTTAAAGATGGAAGAGAAATGGTTTTCACATTTGCCCAAGGCAACCCATCCAAGAGCAAAATAAGCCTCATTCCCATAAGCCCTTTCTTAAATCTAACGCAGCTGGTTAGAGCATCATATTCAATGTCTAAACCTGTTTGCTTGGTTTTCATGTAGACTGATGTTGTCTAAATATAGTTTAGTTTTCTTTCCTTTTTCTTTTCTTTTTGTTACTTATTATAAATCATTTGCTGATTTTCAAGATGTTAGAATATATAATGAAATCTGAATTCTCTTGAAAAATGTTTTAAAAAGTGACAATATTGGGCTTTTATTCTCACCTAGGAAAAGCAATAGCATTGGGTTGAAGGATGGTTTTCCAGCTGGTACCTCACCAGCTCCTCCCGGTCATTGGTCATGTACCTACATGAGAAGGCATCAGAGTTTCCAATATCTGTAAACTCACCAAGTCCCTGCAGAGAAGGAAGGCATGTTCTCAATTCAGTTTCTTTTGTTCTGTTCTGAGGAGAATGTATGAACATATACTACATTCTTCAGATGAGGAACCTTTTTCCTGGAGTGCCTTAGATCTCTCTAAAGTCCGCTAATATTCTCAAAGTTGGACTTTACATTGGGAGACAATCAAATTAGACTTCACTGAATTTTATACTTGGAATTGTCTGTACCAAAGAAAGAGAGTGAGGAGTCATCAAACACAAATAATCAATTGGCTATGGTAGCTATTGCCTATAATCACAGCTCTTTGGGAGGCCGAGACTGGTGGATTGCTTGAGCCTAGGAGTTCGAGACCAGCCAGGGCAACATAGCCAGCCCTCATCTCTACAAAAAATAAAAATAAAAAATAAAAAAGTTAGCTGGGTGTAGTGGTGTGTCCCTGTCCCAGCTACTCAGAAGGCTGAGGCAGATGGCTTGTCTGAGCCCAGGAGTTCGAGGCTGCAGTGAGCCGTGATCATGGCACGCACTGCACTCCAACCTGGGTGACGGAGTGAGACCCTGACTCAAAAACAAAAACAAAAACCACAAACAAATCCATAAATAATCAATAGTATAAATCAGATATTGGAGATGGGGGCTGGAGAGTTATCAGGGAGGCCAAGTGGGCAAACTTGAATCTTGAGTGTTTAGAGCTAGAAGAGGCTTTGGATGTATCTAGGGCTAGTGTCTTTTTGACAAGGTGGCAGAATTCCCTTTCTGTGAGTGAAATGTATGTGCATGCCCAGCATGTGAAACAGATCAAAGCTGAGGGGCTTTCACAGAAGCAAGGTTGCCTCCTCTTCTCCAAATTTCTATCCTGGTGATGGAGCAGCTGTGTCCTCCTGTCCTAATGACCTTTCAGCTTACAGCAAATAAGGACTTCAACAGATATCTGATTTTCCATAATTAATAAGCAGATTGCATTGTTAGACGACTTCTAGCCGGTCCGCATCTTCTTGGCACCCATGTTGGGTGTTACTATGCATATAAATTCATATGTCATATTGCAGTCAGACCCTTGATGGATTCCGGCTGGCATCCCCTTGAGTTCATCAGGATTTCTGTGCTTTTTCGGTGATCTGTGAAACATTTTTCTATGGAAGATATTGGCTTGTCTGCATTTCCCAGTCCAAAAAACCCTATGTGAATGGACTGTTATGGGAAGCATTTATCCTGACTCATCTGAACACTCCATTAATCACAGACTGCCTTAGACCTCTGCTCAAGGAGCATGACAGAGTTCTTAAGGGAAGGAGGATGCTGAGGAGTCATTAGCGATTCATTAGAGGTGCCGTTCTGAATGGTCCTCTTTGCCTTCACCCCTTCAAGTTGGCCTCCTGCCAACCCTGCCCTTCCATTATTTACTTAACTCTTCCCTCCTCCCACCTTGACTCTACCACAGGGCCTTTGAACATACTTTACTAACTGCTTAGAATGCCCCTTCATGCATATTCCCCCAAATCAATTAACTTTGACTCTTTCTATGTCTCCGTTCAGATGTCACTTCTACTAGTAAAGCCTTACCTAAATCTTCAGACCGGGTCAAACTCTTGCCCCACTGAAAGCTCTCATAACAGGTTGTAAATAGTTACTTATTCGTATGGTGATTTGGCTCATTATTTTGATTTCATGTTTCCTTAAAAGCAGATCCTGAGACAAAACTTACAAGCAAAGGCTTTATGGAGAGGCACACTACCAGGGCAGCAAGAATGGGGGAAGAAGGGAAGCGAGGCAGAGAGAGAAGGGTGCTGTGTTCCTGAGCTGACCACAGTTGCTCCGCTGTATGGGATGTCTTTCAGGCAGGCTGTGTGGGTCCACGCTACCCTGGAATAGTTTGTTGGAAGGAAGAAATATGTGTCTGCCCATATGTCCCCATGTTAGCTTTTGAACACATGCACTCCAGGGGTGAGTTAACCTACATTTACACAATGCATTTCCCGGCCCCTGAGAGCCAGATTCCGTGTCTTCTGGTGTGACATTCCTTCTGAACCTGGAAACAGTGGGAGGAACCGGAACCTTCGTGTGCCCGGTTGGGTCAGATTTGGGTTCTGAGGTCACAGCAGGCGTGAGGAAGGTCATGCCAAAGCCTAGCCCTCACCCAGGGGAGCCAGTAACCCAGGGTGATCGTAGGATATGAAGCATTGTGGTGACAATGCCAGAATTTTCTGAGGAAAGGGCCAGGTCCCAGGAGACTGGGGCTGAACCAATCTGGGGAGTATAAAAGCTGTCTCCCCTGTATACCTGTCTTGTGTCACCCATTATCTTGTAAACACTATGAGGGTGAGAACTACATTTGTTTTACTCTGCTGAGTAATGTGTAACTAATCGACCTCTAAAGCAGTGTTTGGAAATAGAGTTATTTGAATATTTGTTGACTGAATGGATAAATGGATAGATGAGTGGGTGGTTGGATGGGCAGGTGGGTAGGTGAGTGGATGGGTGGGTAAGTAAACGAATGAATATTTTAATGTAATTGAAATCTTCTACCCTCTTTCCCCCTCAGAAATTACAGGTAAGTTCTCACTAGCTAGTGGCAGCAATATCTGACCCGCTGGAAAGCCATCTTTACACAGCATGAAAACCCTGTGCTGTGCCATATGGAAATCCAGAGCTTTCTAGGGGCTGAGTGGTTCTAGAATTCTGAGAATCCTCACTGAGATATTTTTTCTCTAGATTGTCACTTTCAGGATTTAAGCAAGAGTTATTTGCATATAGACACCAGGGTCTGGTGATCAAGAAAACCGCCATGTGTGTGGCTTGTGGACTTCTGAAATATAATATTTCATAAATGCCTTCTATGGGCCTCTCATGGTATTAAGGACTCTGCATGAATTGTATAAGGCACATCTTCCTGAACAGTGGAATTGGGACTTTGAATCTCCTTGTGTCTAACTCCAGAGACCATGCTTCTAACAATGTTTTCCCAAGATATATTTGTGTGTTATTAAAAAATATAAAAGGTGGGTTTTAGATACTACACAGACAAGCTTATTAACTTCAGTGCTTATATATTTGCTTAAATATGCATTTGAGCAACACTAGTTTTTAATTAGATTAGCAATGTTTTCATTTTTAAGGCCAGGTGTGGTGGCTCATGTGTGTAATTCCAGCACTTTAGAAGACTGAGGCAAAAGGATCACTTGAGGCCAGGAGTTCAGGACCAGCCTGGGCCACATAGTGAGACCCCTACCTCTAAATTAAAAAATAAAATTAAATACATTAATTTAAATATATTCTCAACTTTAAGAAAATATCTTAAATATATAATAGTGCAGCTGGTACAAATACGTGGCAAAAATCATGAAGGTGGCCATGAGTGACTGAAGCTTGTGAAGCATTGTACTATACCAAATGAAATATCCCAGGGGACTCTGAACCCCCTAAGTCCCTCTGCAACCCATTCCCTCCCTCTGTTCTCTGCTCCCATGCCTACTGTGTGGCTAGACATTTCCTCTCAAGCACAAATGATCTATAGATCTTAAGCTATTTTGAACTTTTATTTTTTCTTCACGTTCCCCGCTCATCCTAGATTAATGGACTACTCATTAAGATCTCCCTCCCCCTTTCTCTCGTCTTCTACCATCTGTTTCCAGAGAGGACACAGTTTCCAGCACATGATAGGCACTTAGGAAAATGAGGAGATCTATGTAAAATTCTGAGAATAGTGGCTAGCATATCTTAAACACCATATTTGTGTCTATTATTATCTTTAATATGATTAGAATAGTAAATTGGACTGGATGAAGTGGTTCATACCTATAATCCCAGCATTGAGAGAGGCCAAGGTAAGAGGATTGCTTGAGCCCAGGAGTTTGAGACTAGCCTAGGCTACACGTCAAGACCTCATCTCCACACACACACACACAAAAGCCAAAAAATTAGCTTTACATGATGGTGTGCACCTGTAGACCCTTCTACTTGGGAGGCTGAGGCAGAAGGATTGCCTGAGCCCAGGAGGTCAAGAGCATGGTTTTTGGACTCCAGCTGGAGTTGTGTGTTAGATAGCTTCTGTGTTACCTGAGATAGTCCCTCTCCACCCTCCCCATCCTGCTCTCTGCCCTGCATCTACAAGGTTCTGGATCCTTCAACAGCCCTTTGGATTTGCCTGGTGGGAGATGGCCCGGCAAGAAATGGGAGGCAAAGAGACGAGTAAGATCAGGATGTTTGTGCCCATGCTTCCCTCCCTGTGAGGGCTCCTGTGCCCCTCACCTGAAGGTCATTCTTCCTCTCCTCAAAGCATCTGCTCTGAACTAATGTCTCCTCCTGGCTTCTGGTGACTACTCTGTCCTCTTATTTCTCGAGACCCAGGGACATTGATGGACTCATTGACATACGTCTGGGGTCATTGCTCCACACCTGCCATCCCTTCATTCCTTGTGCCTTTTTAAATAAAGGGATATCTCCCGGGTTGCCTCAATTGCAGCATGCCAGGTCTTTTCCGTTGGAATCCTGCCAAGTTCAAATCTAGCCTCTGCTATTCACTAGGTCTGGGGCCTTGGCCAAGTTCCATAGTGCCTCTTAGGTTCAGCATCTTTGCAAAACAGCTAAACCAGGGTCTCAAACTCAAATGCCTTGGGAACCACACAAGTAATCAAATGAGAGGGCTGGGTGTGCACCCACCTGAAGCCTCTTCTCAGGCGCCTGCAAGAAAGCAGGCCCAGGAGGCCAGATGTTTTGATTTGAGAATCCACAAATCTGGCTTTTCTGTGAAGTCTCCTGATTTTGAATGTGAACTTTAGGAATACTGTATTGATTGGCCAAACTTTGAGTTTAGAGTTTATTGAGAAGACTAGGAGTTGTACATACAAGGCAGTGTGGCACAGTTTAGGAACACTTACTCTGGTTTTGCATGAAGGTTCTGCAGCTTACTAACTGGGTGACCTTGAACACATTACTCAGCTTCTCTGAGCCTCAGTCATCTTATCTGCAAAATGGGGATAACATTATGCCCAGTTCATAGGATCATAGTGAGGTTTAAATCGTTAATATTTGCAAAGATTTAGGAGAATATACATAGAAGAAAGCACTACTTACATGTTTGTTAAACCAAAAATGAGTAAATATGATATGCTGGATGCAATGCTTGGCATATCCGAGACTTACAACATATGGGAGCTTAAAGGATAAATGTCCAGAGGGCTTAAACTATGAGGATATAAACACAAATTTCTCCAGCTTCTTATATGCTATTCAGTTAACATGAACTCTCAAAATAATGGAAGCTTTTAATTTTATTTCTCCCTCCAGAATGATCTATTTAATGCCACTTGCCTTGAGATAGAGTCTGGCTTCAGAGGTCCCCATCAGGGTATCCTGATACTCAGCCCTAAGATTGTTCTAATAAGCTTTATTGACTTGGTGAACCTCGGAGTACTTTTTATTGACATGCAGTGTAAATCATTCCATCTGACATTTGAATGTCCTTTCTGAAAAACGTGTTAGGCCTTATGTGGAATCCTGGGCTCCTGGCGATGTGTACATCCTTCAGTCAAGCGTGCAACAGCTTAGATGAAGATATCACATGCACAGCTATGTTTTAAGCTGAAATTGGATGGGAAATAGGGTCATGAAATTTTGTTTTGTTGTAAAAAAAAAAAATTGGGAGGAACCATAAGAGAGGCGTATGTTCCGATGGGAATGTAGCTATTTCCTCTGTCTTTAGAAATTATGAAAAACCAAGAGGCCATTTCTTAATAGTCAGTAGCATAAGAAGCACAGATAGTAATAGACTGGCTGAGAAAGTCACATGACTTCAAATCCAAAAGTTTATATTTTGTTCATATGTATTCTTGGAAAAGGGGGAGGAAGCACCCTGCAGCTGAAATTTTCTAATACAATAGCCATTTAAGGAACCATCACACCTTCCGGGAACTCCATTTCTTGGTTAATATTTCATAAGCCCATCTGGACACTCATTTTCTTATGCCATCATTCTGCCAGTACTTGTTGAGCAGCTGCTATGGGCCAAGCACCTGCTAGAACTGGGAGCACACTGACAAATGCAATAGTGTTTTGCCCCTTGGGAGCTCGTGGTCTAGTTGGGAAGATAGGAAACTTATCATTAAAATACAAGGCATGAAATGTTACAAGAGATGGGGTTTTCAGCTTTGGGCGCTGTTGACATTCTGAACTGGATCATTCTTTGTTGTGGGGACTGCCTGTGCCTCGTAGGATACTAAGCACCATCCCAGGACTCTACCCACTAGATGCCAGATGTAGAAGCACCCACTCTCCAGTCATGACCACCAAAAATGTCTCTAGACATTGTCAAATGTCTCCTGGAGAACAACATTGCCCCCACTGGGAACCACTGTTCAGTACAGATATTTACATAATTTCTTGGGAATGGAGCAGCTGATTCAACCAGGAAAAGCTGGGTGAATTTTTTAAAAATATGGAGGTATTTGGGCTGGATCTTGGGGCAGGAATAAGGCTCAACAGGTCACAAAGGAGGAGGTCAGCACTCCAGGCAAAGGGTATACAACAGGGTGACAGGACGTCGACTGTTTAGAGAAGAATGTGTCATTCATTGTGGGTGAAGTCAGACAGCATGGCCTGTAAGGCTAGAAGACAGGCTTGGGACAATTCATGAAAAGTCTTGTATGACAAGCAAAGATGTTTGAACTTTATCCTTCAGGTAGAGGAGAGGCAATGAGCTTATTAACTGGATAAGTGGTGTGTTAATGTTTGTGTTGTATTGCCTATGGGATTATTTGGCTGCTCAGCATTTGGATCATCTTTCTGGTAATAACACCTTAGTTTCCTTTGAGGAAATCAGACCAGGTCATTCAGGTGTGGTTGAATCTGTACTCTGATTCCACAGATGTGGCCGGTCAGAGGTCAGAGCACTGTATCCACCTGACCACAGTGATGGCTCAGCCATGGCATGCAATCTCTCTGGGCCACGGAGGGACATTCTAGGAATTTTTCTAGTACTACTGTAGGAAAAAAAATACCCTGTTTCTGTTGGAGCTACTAATTTGATGGAATATTTATTATATGCATGTCTGTAGCTATTGGAGGGCATCTTGATACAATGACCAAAAAGCCAGCCCAGGTGGAATCCAACATAGAAGAAAGCAGAAAGAAGAGATGGTGAAAGAAGGGTCCTCACCATCTGATCATTTGGCCCCAGCAATGCCTAAAGCCAGCTCCCTTTAGAATTGTCACCCTTATGTGTCCCTAAATCCATTTCTAGCTTATACTAGCTTGAGTTGAACTTCTGTCACTTGGAATGGGAATAGAGAGACCTGACAAATAGAGCATTTAAAACATTGTTCTTGGGTACGTGGAGAATAGGTTGTGGGCAGGAAAAGGCTTTCATAAGACGAGCTAGGAGGTGCTGCTCTAGGCCAGCAAGAGATGGTAAGATGCTCTGCATGGAACTGAGGGAACCTAAAAGGGTTGATGGAGGAAATAGAGGTTTCATTGGAGACACGTTGAGCTGCATGCCCAGCAGGCGAGCTTCTTCATAACTTAACTCATCCTCTCTCCCTTCCTCTCCTCCCTAGTGTCTGCCATCCATTTAAGTTTATATCAAGCTTTCTAGGAATGGGCATGTGATCACCTTTTAGTTGGCACTAAATGATCCCTTTCTCCTGACATGCATACTCTGTAACCTTCTCTCTTGGAGTGTGGGCTGGCCATGTTGATTCTCTTCAAATGAGTGGAAGAGGGCAGAACTCATGAGATACCATAAAAGCCCCCAGCCTCCCTCTCGGATGCTTGTTCTAAGAGAATCCAGCTGTCATGTCCTGGACTGCCCACTGAAGAGGCCCATGTGACAAGGACCTGTGGGTGTTCAGTAGCTGAGCCCTGAGAACCTAAATCCCACCAGCAGCCGCATGAACGAGCATGGAGGCAGGTCTTTCTCTAGTCAAGTCTTGAGATGAAAATGCAGATGCTGCTGAACATGTTTATTCTAGCCTTCCCTGAGACCTTGAACCAGAGGCACCGGCTGAGCTGTGCCACATCCTGACCCACAGACACTGTGAGTTGATGTTTGTTGTTTTGAGGAAATACTTATACTAGCAAGAGATAACTAATACAGTAGATTTCTGTTTCTATTTTATTTTGCATAAATAGTAGGCACTCAGTCAATACTTGTCGAATGAGTGAATACATGGATTATAAACAACAGCCCCAAATGCCTGGAAAGTGGCCAGGGGATGACGATGTGTTTTGAGCTGCAGATATGGGGATGGGATCTTAGCCAAGAGGGATAGGGCGTGCAGAACTGTGGGCCTAGCAGCTGTGGGGACATAGATGACATCCGCAGGAAGTGGCCTGGGGGAATGCGTGAAGACTGGGATGCTGAGGAATGACATTTAGGGAGGGTAACCTCTGGGCAGAATTGATACAGAGACAAGGATGGAGCAGTCAGGGGCAAGGAGATGGCCAGGGGCATGGAGCTTCTGAGGCCACACGGAGTGGTTGGGAGATTGTTAACACATCAGATGACAAAGAGATGGCAACTGGGATCAAGAGCTGGCCATGGCCAAGGAGGTGACAGGAAGGTCATCAGATGGTGGAGAATCTGGAGGTGATAAGCATGGATTACTGTTTTCATTCATTCATTCACTCATCCATCCATTCATTCATTTATCCATCCACCTATCAATATATGTATTTATTTATTTGTGACAGGGTCTCTGTTGCCCAGGCTGGAGTGCAGTGGTATGATCACAGCTCACTGTACCCTTGAACTCCTGGGCTCAAGCAATCCTCTTGCCTCAGCCTCCCAAGTGACTGGGACTACAAGTGCATGCCACCATGCTTAGTTAATTTTATTTAATTTTTTTTTCAGAGACAGAGGTCTCTCTTTGCTGCCCTGTCTAGTCCTGAACTCCTGGCCTTGAGCAATTCTCTTGCTTTAGTCTCCCAAAGTGTTGGAATTACAGGCATGAGCCACTGCACCTGGCTAGGATTACTGTTTCCTAAAGGCTTGGTGGTTATGGGAAACCCAAATCAGGAGTGTACTTGGGTTGAAGAAGTGTGGAAGGAGGAGGATTAATATAAGAGAGCTTCCGTGTGTTTACATCCTGACAGCCAGGAGAGTTTGAAGACAGAGAAGAGGGAAGGATTAGCTGGTAGAAAAAGATCCCAGAGGAGGGATGGAGGGATGGAAGCAAGCATTCTGGCGGAGCATTTAGTCTTGGCACTAAGAAGTGTGTTTGGATAAGTACTTACGTTTTGGTTCAACATCTGTCCTGTGCTGTTCTGTGTTCTCCGTGAACTACTCCAGGAAAAATGTGATTGTTTTTATTGCCAAGTTGCTTAATTGCCTTACGGAATAATGGCAAGCAAGCTAGTCTTGGAGCTTTTGAACACAGAAATGGATCAAAGCGGGAAGAGGTAGAGAAATCAAATAGATGGATGGCCTTCTCACTGACAGTCACTCACTTTGGTTACCCCTTCTTTTATCAGTCTGTTAGTGGCTGCTGACATCTGTGAAATACCCTTTAGACTACAAATAGAGAGGAATGCAAGAAAACTCTACCTATGAGCATAAGCATATGGTCTATGCTTTACTTTTTTCCTCCCTGTTGTCCATTATAAAAGAACTATTTGTGCAAATGCCAGTTCTGCAACATTCTTTGATGGCATCTGAGGATTGCTGCCACTTCCTGCTCTCTAAAAAAGATCTACCAAAAAGTAACCATGGTACCTCACTTAGCCTATTCACCATTTAAAACAGCCAACTTATTTTCATCTGGTTGTGCTGTATCCATACACCTGTGAGTCTCATGAGGTTTTGATGCAAAGAAACTGGTGCAGCAAGGTTTGGCCATCTTCATGTGGCCTGCCTGGAACAAGGAACTTCTGAAGCCCAATTTGTGTATTCTTCTTGACACATGACATCACTATTTCTTAGTCCTCGTATGGCTCCTGGGACTTCAAGTGGCACTTGTTGAGTGTTCCTGTGGGTTCCCTGCAGAATACCTGTAGATTTTAATACATTCATGGTGCATAATCAGTGCTTCAGAAAGAATCCTGCTAACGATTACCTCCTTTCTGAGAGTTTGAGAGTACAGCAAGCCATTGCGTTTTCAAAGAGAAGGGAAATATCCACGCACAAATCCCTCAGATCTTAAAAACCTGTTAGATACTCACCTCCCCCACCCCCAACCCTATCCACAAGCCATTCCATTGTTGAGCTAAACATGCTGGTATTCCACATCAGCTATCTGGAATGCCCGTGACGTGGTATGTGTGTGTGTGTGTGTGTGTGTGTGCGTGTGTGTGTGTGTGTGTATGTGTGTGTGTGTGTGTGTGTGTGTGTGTAGGGGAATTTGGAGATATAGATTCCCATTCTCATCCCAGACTTCCTGACTCAGAATCTTGAGGAGGGCCCAGGATCTGAATTTCGATAAACATTCCAGATGATTATCACAAACAGAATTTGACAACCACAGGGCATTTTAATGTTGTGTCAGTGGCGCTCTGTAGGTGATGAGAGATACTGGGATTTTCATTCCTAACTTCTCCTACAAAGCCAACATTTTCCCTTCTTTCTTCATGGGGACACTGAGGTTACAGAAGATGTGGCATTACCTCCTGCCAACTATCCGTAGGTGTTTGCCACTTACATGCACACACTGGTCTTCTCAATGCAGCACTGAAGTTCCTTCCCCAAGGACTCTCTGACCACTGGAGTCCACTCTGCCCAAACCCAAGAACATTTGAAAGTGGCATGGGATTTACATTCCCTCCCCCTACAACTAACCCTCAACCAGGACTGATAGATATTGGTGAATAAAATATTCAAGTTCAGGGTCAGGCACAGTGGCTCATGCCTGTAACCCCAGTGCTTTAGGAGACCAAGGTTGGAGGATTGCTAGAGGCCAGGACAGTTCAGTAAGACCTCGTCTCTACAAAATATTTATTTTTAAAAAAACAGCCAGATGTGGTGGCATGCACCAGTAGTCCCAGCTACTTGGGAGACTGAGGTGGGTGGGTCGCATGAGCACAAGAGTTCAAGGCTGCAGAGAGCTATGACTGCTCCATTGCATTACAGCCTGGATGACAGTGAGACTCTGACCTAAAAAAACCAAAAACCAACAAGCCAACAATCAAACAAAAAAACAACTCCCTTGCCCCTGGGTGGAATGACTCTGGGGGTATGGTCTATACTGGCTTCTCGTAGATTTTTTAGTGGGAATAAGTTCCAGTGCCCTGCAGTGGTAACTTGCTTGATAACGCATTTTTGTTGGCTTCTGTCTCTTTCTTGTCCACATCCCCATTCCCTGGCCATGATTTTCTGGATTTTCCTCCCCAGTTCACTCCTTACACTCAAATACTTGTCTCAGAGTCTGCTTCTGAGGAAGCAAAGAGGGTGTCTGCAGGTGAACAAGCAGAGTGCTTCCAGCCAGGCCTAAAGTAACAGTGAGGAAGAACTCCATGAGAGAAGGCTGGGGCTGATGGAAACAGTCTTCACAGAGGAGTCCACTTTTGACTAGATACCCTAAATACCCCAGCCATATCCTTTAGATATTTGTGTTCATCTTCCAGAATCCTAAATTTTAGCTGCTTATTTACATTCTTCATATTATCTACTATATAGTCTTAAATGTTATTCCCAGACTTTTTGTTTATAGGTTTATATCTCTTGATTGAAGTATAAGGAAAAAATAGAAACAATGAATGTGCACACAGACGCATAGTTATGCATACCCTGACCATAATTTACAGATACTTTACTGCCCAGAGCCACCGGTAACCACTGCAAATGCATCTTCTTCCTCGTAAGCTTGCATGTTTCACCCTAAATGGCTAAAATATCTTTACTTATCCATTTGTAATAAAATGATGAGGACTTAAAATACAATGAATGCATTTGAAAGAAATCGATTATCAATACCTTGTGCTGCTAATACATGGAACATTTTTTTCTCCTGAGGTGTTAGTACATTAAGGCAAAACTATTTATGTTCTGATTATAAATTCATTAACTATTTACACCTCATTGACTTGAAACTTTTTTTCCCTTGGGAAGTTTCATTTTTTAACCTTCATCGTTGAATTTAAATGGAACTATTTAAAGCAGTCTTATGTTTTTAAAAAATGATTTTCAGTGGGACATTAGAACATTTACAAAATGTTTGTCTCACTGACCTTTGGGTCCCCATACACAAAGAGAGGTTTGGGAGATGCAGCTTAGCGTTCTGACATCTCTTGAGGATTTAAAAACAAGGTCTTGAACTTCTTTGTAAACTTTGAAGATTTACTTTTTTAAAAAACCTGAGGCTCAGTTTCCTTATCCATAAAATGGGAATAATACTGCTACCTACCTTACAGGGCTCCTCTGTGGTTAGAGGGCATGTCTCAGGTTTGCCATAGAGTATGTTACCCAAAATTTTTTATTTTCTTCTTTGCACAAGTCCTAAGCAGGCACACAATGATATCTTACTGCCTCACTCAGTAGGAGCATAAAGATGGCACATGAATCCTAATTCACCATTCCGTAGTGAGAGAATAAAGTTGGTGGTCAGATTTTGCTAATGATCAGTTACCCTCAGGACTGTTCTTACTTTGAAAGCTGGAGACAAGGGGGTTGTAATCTGCTCTGGGCTGCCAAGGTTAGTGATTTTGCCTTCTTTGTTTGTTGGGGCAATCTGGTGTTGGCTGGAGCACTCAGCCCAACATGAAGCATGGGAGAAGTGGCCTACAGTTGCCAAGGCCTCACTGCATTTCTTTTTTTTTTTTTTTTGGAGTCAGAGTCTCACTCTGTTGTCCAGGCTGGAATGCAGTGGCATGCTGTTCACAGCCACCGCAGCCTTGGCCTGCTGGGCTCAGGTGATCCTTCTGCCTCAGCCTTCCTTCCAAGTAGCTGGAACTACAGGCATGTGCCACCAAGCCCTGCTGATTTTTTTTTTAAATTTATTGTAGAGATGAGGTCTTACCAGGTTGCCCAGACTAGTCTCGAACCCATGGGCTCAGGCAATCCTCCCACCTTGGCCTCCCAAAATGCTGGGATTATAGGCGTGAGCCACCATGCCTAGCCCACACTGCATTTCTTAAAGATGATCCAGCCATATGGCTGTTCTGAGGAAGTCAGCACTAACTTCCATGGAGAGACTGAGAAGTTTGGGTGAAAGGAGCCCTTGCTGAGCTGAATTTGAATGAACTAATTAACTACTTGCTAGCTTGGTGACTGTGAGCAAGTGTCTTCATTTCCCTAGACCTCAGTTTCCTCATCTGTAAAATGAGGACAATGACAAAACCTGGCTGATGGCATGGTTATGAGGATTCAGTGAGAATGTGAATGGAAGTGTAGACTATGGTGCCTGGAGTATAGGAAGGCTGAGTGAATGTCAGTTGTGATTAGTGTGGTACTATGAGTAATTCTGTTACTACTGCTACTACTGTCACTGCATTGGTGAGGATGCTTTAGACCAGTGGTTCTCACCTGGGGAGATTTTGCCTGGGGAGCAGATGGAACTGTTGGGTGCATTTTTGGTTCTTATAACTGGCAGGGGAACAGGGGGTACTGATATTTATTTTTAAGAGATAGGGTCTCCCTCTCTCACCCAAGCTGGAGTGCAGAGGCACAATCATAGCTCACTACAAGCTCAATCTCCTGGTCTCAAGCAGTTATCCCATCTCAGCCTCCTGGGTAGCTGAGACTATAGGCACATGCCACCACACCTGGCTAAGTTTTTAAAATTATTTTTTGTAGAGATAAGGTCTCACCATGTTGCTCAGGCTGATCTTGAACTCCTGGCTTCAAGTAGTCCTCCCACTTCAACCTCCAAAGTGCTGGGATTACTTGTGTAAACCACTACACCCAGCCGAGAATATTGGTATCTAATGGGTGGAAGCCAAAAATGCTGCCAAACATCCTAGTAGGAAGGCAGCCCCTCCACAACAAAGGGTTACTTGACTCCAGATATCAGTGGTACTGAGTTTAAGAAACCCTGCTTTAAGCCATGTGGCATCTTGGACAAGTTTGTGCTGCAAGGAAACCCATCACCACAAGGAGCAGGGGAGGCAGCAGTACGGCAGTTTTTTGTCTGTTTGTCTTTTGAGTCAGAATCTCACTCTGTCGCCCAGGCTGGAGGGCAGTGGCATACTCATGGACACTGCAGCCTCAACCTATTGAGCTCAGGTGATCCTTACACCTCAGCCTTCCAAGTAGCTGGAACCACAGGCATGAGCCATCATGCCCAGCTATTTTTTAAAAATTTACCTTAGAGATGAGGTCTCGCCATGTTGCTCAGGCTGGTCTCGAACCCCTGAGCTCAGGTGATCCTCTCGCCTCCGCCTACCAATGTGCTGGGATTACAGACTTGAGCCACTGCGCCCGGCGATACGGCAGTTTTGAATGTCGGTGGATTTAGCAGCTCCACAACCCAACACATGTCACTGGTTCTTTCTTCTTCCCCATCTGCCATCCACAGTATTGATTTTGTCCTCAGGCTGGTCATAAGGCATCTGTAGCATGTCCAGAAGTCACATCCACATGAGAACACATCCAGAAGTAAAGGAAACAGATCTTTTCCTGTGGCTTTCGCTTGGGTCAATGAAATGCTTCCTGAAATACAGCAGCAATCTTCCCCTAGATCAGATAACATGAATTCTATGACAATTCCTAAACCAGTCACTTGCAAGGAGAGTTGTTATCAGGTTTGGAGAAGGAGTCAAGTGTAGTGCCCACTGTATTAATAATAGCTAACATTATGTTAATTACATCATCATCATTATGGGTGTTGTCATTGTCTCCACTTTACATACAAGGAAGTGATTAGTGATGTTTTAAAAATCTTGTTTAAGGCCAGGCACAGTGGTTCATGCCTGTCATCCCAGTACTTTGGGAGGCCGAGGCAGGAGGATTGCTTGAGCCCAGGAGTTTGAGACCTCATCTCTACAAAAATTAAAAAATTAGCCAGGCATGGTGGTGCACATCTGTAGTTTCAGCTACTTGGGTGGCTGAGGCAGAAGAGTCTCCTGAACCCAGGAGGTCAAGACTTCCATGAGCCGTGACAATACCACTGCAACACTAGCCTGGGCAACAGAGTAAGACTCCATATAAAAAAATTTTTTTTTTTGTTTAGTTCACTTTGCTATGAAGTGGTAGATGCAGGTTATGAAAGTAAGTTGTCTTACTCATGAGCTGAATCTACTTATTTCTTAAAGATATATGATAGTATGTTTCTTAAAGGTTTACTAAACAGCATATAAACTAGCCTGCCCTAAACCAAAGATACAGCTTAGTCTCAACTTATCATTGGCCTAGAATTCAGAAACTCTTACTTGATTCTGATCAAACTCAAATTATTTGTTTAAAAAATGCTTTTTATATAAAAAGGCTCCCTTTGGTAGTGCAGATTACTGAAACTCCTTTGTATTTTTCCTATCCCAAGACCAATGGTCTAGTAAGCTTTACTCCCATTATCATAAATAACTGCCATGATTGCAAACTTGGAAACAGAAAGACAGGACACATCATGATTTATGCCTCATGAATCCTGCTCTGACACAAAATATACTCAGTTTTGAGTCCTAGCTTAACCATTTGCCAGCTCTGTAGGGTTGACCGAGACACTGAATTTCTTTCTTCATTTAAGCTTTGCTTTGCTCACCTATAAAAAGGGAACTCATAATAGTACTTACAGCTAGAGTTCTACTGTGAAGACTAAATGAAATAATACAACTAAAGAACTTATATAGAAAATGCCATGTCATGTGGTTGTTATTTTTATTGCTATTCTTGTCATCATCACCATTGTTCAGGGTGCTATTTTTTTACTACTACTGTTTTCTCCATCATTATTAGGGGGACATAGGCAGGAGAGAAAAATGAGTGAGCCCAAGGAGAGAAGGAGAAACCATCATACTTACTTTTACAAAGACGTTTTAAAACAGAATGTGAAAGTTTATGTCTTTTCAGAAAAAGGGAAGTCATCCCTGGTCACTGGATAGCTCATTCTTAGTATTAAATGCCTTGGTTAATATCAAAACCCTGAACTACATGATAGATGGTGAGTTAGTTCAACCAATCAATAGCTATATATTGAGTATCTGCCATGTGCCCAAAGATGGAGGGGAAAACAGAGAATATAAGGTGTAATCCATTCCCCTGTGATCCTCAGACTGTTTTAATTAGTTCATTAGTTGACCTAGACTGTGATAAAGCTTTCAGGTAAGCCTGAAGACTGAGAACTTGAGGGCAAGGCAGGTCTTATATAGTCTTAGGATTGTACACGTAATTGTATTGAACCCAGAGTCATTTATAACACATTTGAGTATAGTGTCCTTTCTTCTATGACTGCTATTGAAAGGTATCCTTGGGAGGAGGAATGGAAGGATGCTTAGCTACTTTGATTTTTTTTTCTTTTTTAGTTTGCTTTTTTCAGCCTTCTCATATGCTGTCTAATATACCACTGATCATTTCTAAAAATCCTAGAGGATTTTGGAATAATCTACAAATCCCTAAAATTCACTGGATGTTTCTGCTGACCACCTGGAAAAGTTCTTAATCATATATAAGATAATAATAATAAAGGGAAAATAGTCATTGAAGCATCAGTGAAGGCAGAGTAATGTCCAGGCCATAGGCAGTGCAAATTATGGTGATGGTAGGTCTTGGCAGTCATATTGTCACTCTCCACTGCCTTATGGAAAAGCAGATATGCCTTACAACTCATCTCAGGGCCCCTTGTTAGCTTCCCCCAACCCACATCTTCAGTTTCAGCTTCTACTCTCTTGCCTCCTTCACCATTGTCCAACTCCTTGAATTCAACATGGCTCTATTTATATCAAACAGATTTGCTGTTCCTTGAAGGAGCTATACTGTTTTGCTCCAGACACTCTTGTAAGTGTGTTCTTGTCCAGGAATGCCCCTCGCCCAACTCTCTGGGTAATTCCTACCTATCTTCTCTGCTTAGAGGTGATCTTCTCTAGAAAGCTTTGCCTTAACATCTGCCCATTCCCCATGTTTGGTTAAAGGATCCCATTTAGTATTGGCCAAATCTTTTGAAATGATTGCAATCACATATTTATGCATCTGCTTATTCTATTGGACTATAAGCTTCTTGAGTGCAGAAACTGTATCTAGTTTATATACTAAATGGTTACATGGAAGAATGAAGGACTGCATAAATGCATGAGCAGGATGATCTCTCAGCCCATTCTGAAGCGGTTAGTCCATTTAGATAGCAGTCTACCGCAGGGCAGAAGGAAGGTTCACTGAACACATATTGAGCTTATTGTGTGACTGGCCCCATGCACTAGGAAGCAAGTCCTTGGCATCAAGTTTCATTCAGTGCAACACACAACATTTATAGTATGCAGAGACAAGCAACATGATACAATCAAATATAGGTTTAGAGGGGTTCAAAAGAAGACCTTAACCTGTGTGGGGGTGAGGTGGAGTGGAGAGTGGGGGGTTGGCAGGGAGGGAGTGATGTCAAAATGGAGATCTAAAAAAATAAATAGGCTGGGTATGATGGCTCACACCTGTAATCCTAGCACTTTGGCAGGTCAAGGCAGGAGAATTGCTTGAGCCCAGGAGTTTGGGACCAGCCTAAGCCATATAGAGAGATCCTGTCTTTACAAAAAATAAAAACATTGGCCGAGCATGGTGGCATGCACCTGTAGTTACAGCTACTTGGGAAGCTGAAGCGAAAAGATCACCTGAGCCCAGGAGGTCAAGGCTGTGGTAAGCCATGATCATGTCACTGCTCTCCAGCCTGGGTGACAGAATGAGACCCTGACTCAAATAAATAAATAAATATCCAGGAAAAGTGGGTCTGTAGGCATATTCTATGTTAAAGGAACAGCATATACAAAGGATTCAAGACCAGTCAGAGCAAAGCACCCTTGGCTCATAGGGTCAACTTAAAAAGAACCAGATGATCCAGGAACTTGTAACCCATGGAGGGGCCTTTATACCTTCCCTTGGGAAGCAGTGAGGTGCCTTAGGAAGATTCTAAGTTTGAAAGCAAGAAGATGAGATTATTTATACTTTAAATAGCTCTCTGTCGAGGGTGAGGCTGCAATGTCTTTTAACCAGCTTTATAGAAGACAGCATTTTTGAGATTTGGACACATCACACATTGCACAGTATTTCTCATGTCCAGTAGGAGGAGCCAAAGTGTCCACGCTCTTTGTAACCTAGCTGGGGGATTCATGGCCCTGGACTGTCTTGGGAGCTATCAACTTCAACACCTCCCATTACCCTCAGTGGCTCAACCTGGCCAAATGACAGAAAAACCCTACCAGGAATGAGAAAGGTCATTGCGAAAAAGTAACGCAAACCTTCCAAATGAATAGCATAATAGCATGCTATCTTGGTCTCTGCTCTAATTTTGTTTTAAATTGTAATGGATGTTTCCCACACTCATATTAAGCTTTCTTAAGCCATGTAATGATATAGGTACCAGTGAGTCATACCTGATGCTCATTGCTAATATATCTAAGCCGATTTCTACTCTAAAATAAATAAATCAGAGCAGACTTGGACTGACCTTGATTTTCAGATAGTTGAATATGTTTTATTTCATTTCCAATGGCTATGCTGATATATATATATATATATATATATATATATACTTCATATGTATTTAAAAATAATCAAAGGGTCCAGCAATGACTGATTTTAATGAAACTACAGCCAGTGTTTCAGCCTTGAATGATTGTATTCATTTTTTCCTTTCTGGAACAAAAATGAAAGAGAACAGAGAAACGATTCCTGTTGGGGAATTTGCACAAAACATTATATTTCAACAGAACTTCCCATTAACTGCCATTTATTTCTTTTCTCATTATTGATAATTTGCTTTTAAATTGAGAATACCTCTTTTACAACCCATCTCATCTCCCTGCACGGTTAGACAATTACATTTAAATTCGGTGGTTTTCCCATTGTAAACAGTTTCTGGGGGAAATGATTATGATGTTACTAACCCAGATTTATGGCTTCATCGTGCTGTCACTGAGGGATGAGGCCAGTATCAAGAAACAAGAGACTTGCTTACATATAAATATATTATTATCAAAGAGAGTCCTAAGGAAACATATGCTAAAAACCAACCCAAATCTCAAAATTCACTGGATCCAATTATAGCAATGCCTTCCTGGATTTTCCGAAATTATTTTTTTTCAAATGATGATAAAAGATTTCATGGTTTTTTAAACATTCCAGTTGTAGGTAGAAGTTCCCTTTGTTTTATTCTCATGTTGGAGGAAACCCTAGCCTGACAGGATTGCAGAGAAACTAATGAATCTGCTATTTGTGGGCAATGGGAAATACCAGGGGTGCTAAAAAATGTATACACAGTTTAAGTGATGTTATCTATGTCTTACTTTTTAGTTTGCCATAATCAGGAACGTCTGGACGCTGGTGGTAACCACTTTGAGCACTTCTTATAATCCAGAAGTCAAATGTGACTTGTTCATTTTTTGCTATTGGTATATATGGAGTATTAGTTTTAATACAGTTTTTTTTTCTTTCTTAAAATGGGTAAACAATTTTTTTGGTACCCTCTGTACACATGGTCCCATGATGGCCACTTTTGGAAATCTTACAGTCCTATCTGGAAGAGGAGCTATGCAGTAGCTGCAAAACGATACAATCATGGAACTGGAAGATAGGAGCCTCGATCAAGCGCTCAAGGCTGGGATCTGGTCTTGTCCAATCCCAGCCGCCCTTCAGAAGGCAGGATGGAACAGTGGCTCCCCAGGTAAAGCGAGGCAGCACTGAGGATCCTGGCTCCTTGCCAGCTCTGTGACCTTGAACAAGTTATAACTCACTGGACCTCGGAGTGACTTTTTCGCGCAGCATAATCCCCTGGAATATTTGTCAAAGGAAAGAAAAAGAGGGAGGGAGGGAGAGAAGAACACTTCCCCTTTAATAAAATGTAATGTACTTAGGCTTGGGGAAT
>CAUYQG010219469.1:0-29986 GCA_963574415.1 Tarsius wallacei | reverse complement strand
ATACCTCAAAATAGTAAAAGCCATCTACGAGAAACCCACAGCTAGCATACTCCTAAACAGACAAAAATTGGAACCATTTCCCCTGAAAACTGGAACAAGACAAGGATGCCCACTCTCTCCCTTCCTGTTCAATATAGTATTGGACGTCCTAGTTGGAGCAATCAGAAAAGAGAAGATGATCAGGGGTATCCAAATAGGAAAAGAGGAAGTCAAGTTATCTCTCTTTGCTAACAACATGATTGTGTACCTTGAAAACCCAAGAGAATCTGTCAAAAGCCTCCTTGCACTGATAAAGCACTTTGGCAAAGTCTCAGGGTATAAAATAAATGTGCCAAAGACAATCGCATTTCTTTACACTAATAATAAACAAACAGAAACCCAAATAAAAAACACAGTCCCAGTCACAATAGCCACACACACACACACAAAATGAAATACCCTGGCATCTTCCTAACCATAAATGTGAAAGACTTTTACAATGAAAACTACAAAACAGTGCTCAAAGAAATCAAGGATGACACAAACAAGTGGAAAAATATCCCATGCTCATGGATTGGAAGAATCAACATTATAAAGATGTCCATTCTACCTAAGTTTAATTTGACATAAATTCTCTCTTCAGACTTGGTGGTCTTACTACATGAAGAACAAAAAAGTTCTAATTTAAAATATATTTAGATTTTAAAGAATTGTTTAACGATGAGTTCATTTTTATGTGTAACATTACTTCCAAAAATGTAATGTTGCATGCAAAGTACATATAACAAGGGAAAATCGGGAAATATACAAGATAAAATAATTTGATTTACAATAAAAACAGATGGTGGCCACCTGCTGTTCATGTTAAATATGAATCATGTTCAGCAATGCCATCACTTATGTAACTAGGGATAGTCTCCATTTTCTACCTCTAATCTGCAGAATAGGCATAAATGAATAAAGGTATGACAGATTTGGTGATAAAAATAATGGCAAAGTTCCAAATTCACTACATTAGTGAGTTCATTATGAGTTGCTACTTTGCAGTCTAGTGATACAGGGACAGTTGGTATAGATTAAATTGGATATTTTATAGTTACCATTCTTTGACATAAGGGCTCCCTGATGAGATAACACCTGCTTGACTTTATTCAAGGAAATATAAAGAAAATATGGAAGAATACATGTAGAAACATATTGGAAAACTAATAAATAGATGAAATATTATTTCAGTCCTGTTACTTGGCCATTGGAGAGCTGTCAAGCACCAGGGGTGTGTGATCATTATGACTAAGATGCCAGAGTAGTAGATGCCAAATTACCCACAATCTAAAAGATCTTCAAAACATAAGTAAAGTATTCCTGTAATAAGGCTGATTTTATTATGCAGATGTAAAATGAATCTGAGTTAATTCCGAAAGCAGCTGTGGATTTAGTGACAAGAGCACTGGACTTTTCAATTCTGTTCCCCAAGGATATAGTTCTTTTTCACAGACAAATTTTTAACATCTCTGACACTTAATTTCTTTTATGGAACCTAAATTGCAGCATAATTTTAGTGGGTGAAATCATATGTTTCCTGCATCCTAGAACAAACTGGATGCCTATAAAATATTTGTTTAAATGTCAATGCTATTAAAATAAGAAAACACTTATTTATTACCAACCTTCTTCCATAACAAGATTGTACTTTATAGTGATGACTAAAGAGCATATCCTGGAACTGAATGAAAGGCATTAAAACAAAATGAACAAACAAACAAACAAAAAAAAAACAGGATGGAGAAAAAGAATTTGAAGCAAGAGGACTATAAAAATGAAAACTTTAAGAGCCTACACATAAACTCACATTTAGCTCTAATTTTCTGAAGCTTACATGCAGAAGGAGACCTTGTTGGTTATGCAACACAATATTTACTCAGGAGCAATACTGAGTATCTGTTCTTGGCATAAGAAACGGCAGTTTTCTCTAGAGGTTCTTTGTAAAGAGTACGTTGGTGGAAGTAATAAGCAGCATCCTCAATGGTATCCTTAAAGTAGATGCAGTGACAAGAGCTTTATAGAATTGTTTCTAAATAGGTTTCTTGCATTATTTCAAGAAGTAACTCAATAAATATACTTCTTTGAATGGAAAGATGAGGGCAAAATTAACTCTTGCATGTCTGCTGAAGGGGCAAAAGAAGCAAGTGCTGTCTAAGTAACTGCTTTGACAAAAGGACTCACTTTAGGATATCTGAAAGAGTGCCTGGCTTGTGTCCTTCATGTAATTCACCCTGAACTTGTTTCTTTTACAGAGAAATTTTATTGTATTTATTCTTTTAATGGTTCCTTTTTAATTACAAAGATGTGGGGTACAATTCAGGGTTAGGTATACAAACACTGATCATGCAGGTCCCCTTGTTGATGAGGTATGCCGCCCCCCTTGCAGTTTCCCTCAACTGCCAATCCCACCCCCTCTCCCCTGACAGTTTCCCACTACTGCCAATCGCTTTCTTATAGCATCACAATTGTTCAAGGTCTGATTATGAGCGAGAACATATGGTACCCTGTTCTTTGTTTCTGTGATAGATCACTGAGTATGATCGACTCCAAATTCAATTTTAAACAAATATAAAAAGGCTGTGAGCTTAAGTTGTCATTCCTGTGGAATAAAAAATGAGGAGCTTGTGAAATAAAAAGTGTTGCATGTTCTTGTCATTTAACAAAAATTTGAGCACCTCCTATAATCCGACTACTATTCTGGGAATATACAGCACAATATTGTAGTTTTGAAGGCCATAATTATCTATATGTATAGATACATGTGCATGGACATGAATATATATGTGTCTCCCCCACTGAGAGACATCCCAAAACGTCTAAATTTTTTTGTATTTTGTCTATCACAAGGCTGTTGTTTCACTTTTCACTACTATCATGAGTCTTCCTCTAGCCCCTATTAGAAAGTCAATAACAATCTTAAAAAACCATACAGAATGGGTTAAGAGGACCTGAAAGAGCATGGAAGAGACACTCTTGTGACAACATGAGTTTTGCGCATCAATATTTACTACTCAAAAAATTTTGTATTTTCTCATTTGATGGACTTCAGAAAGATTGACATGTTGGATAAAGGATGTTTCAGTAAATTAACTTTTATTATGGTCACAATTGCAATTTTTTCATGTTTAACTTTGAGCTCTACTACTTGTTTTACCAAGAAGTCAAGAACTAATTCACTTTAAACATTTAGGGAATAAAAGTTACTAAAGGAGATAAATATTTATACATAAGATAATAACAATTATTATTATAATGAAATTGATAAAGATGACTAGCCTTTGAATTTGCATTTACTTACTTCTAAATACCCATAGTTTATATCATGTATCTAAAAATGTCTTTATATTTTTCTCATCTCAAAGACATTTACTGAATATACAATTCTAGGTGTCAGTTATTACAAGTCAGTTTTACAGAATGTAAAAATACATGTCCCTTATGGCCAATGTGTCCTATTGTTCAAATAGAAGAATGCAGGCAATATGTCTTTTAAAATTCAGAATATGACTTCTTTAATTCTGTATAATGTTGTGATATTCTTCCATCTTATTTCAAGTATCAGTAATTTATTTTTATTGATGATCAATGTTCCACAGTAAAAATATACCACAATTTTTAAATTTGTTATTTTTATTGTGATACATAGTTGAATTATTTTCAGTTTTTATTACTAATGACATTTCTATGAACAACTTTATACAAGTCTTTTTACTGACATATGTTTTCATTTCTCTGTGTCAATACCTTGTAGTAAAATTCATGGGTTCTAGAGTAGGCATATGTTTAACATGAGAAAAAAAAACTGCCAAAACTTCCCAAAGAGATTGTACTATTTTACACTTCTATAAGTGTATTAGAGTTCCAGGTGTTATATATTCTCACTAATATCTGGAACAATCTTTAATTTTAACTATTCTGGTAAATATGTACTAGTGTTTCATTGTGTTTTTATTTGCATTTTTCTTATGAGTTACAAAATTCATTAATTCATTTTCTTATTCCTGACATCTTTTTTTGGTGACGTATCTGTTCAAATGTCTTGCCCATTTAAAATTTTGTTGTTTGTTTCTTTTTGATTATTGAGTTGTAAAAAATTTGTAATGGTATTTTTTGAGTGACAGATATTTTTAGCTTTGATTACAGTTAATTATTTTCCTCTTTTGTGATTACTGCTATCTGTATCTCTTTTAAGATATGTTTGCCTACACTCAAGTTGTAAATATATTCTCAGGTTTTTTTCTTTTAATAAATTTATAGTTTAGCTCTTATGCTTAGACCCATAATTTATTTCAAATTGTTTTGTGTATAGTGCGAAGTAGACATTGAAGTTCACTTTTTAAAAAATAGATGGTTATCTTGCATCAGTATCAATTATTAAAAAGACTTCATTCAATTGTATTGGTATCTGTCAAAACTTAATTGACCATATAAGCGAGGGTCAATCTCTAGGCTCTCCTGTTTTATTGATATATATTTATGTTCTTGCTGCATTATCTCATAGTTTAGATTACTATAAGTTTATACTAAGTCAAAATCTACCTTGAGCTAACAGTGTCACTTCATATAATATGTAAGATTTAGCAAAAGAACTTAATTTCCCTCTCTGTCTTTTGTGCTATTGTCATAAATATCTTTGTGTCTTTAACTTCTAAATTCAATGACAAAATTTTTGGTCTAACAGGTCATATGTATTCTAACAAAAAAAAGGGGGGAAAATCATATAGTCCCTTTTATTTATCAGATACCATTTTCTGTGGACTTTATTTCTTCCTATAAACCCAACGAGATCTACGGATTCAGTATAATCCTTAACAATGTACCAATGGTATTTTTCAAAGAAATAGAACAAGCAATCCTAACACATTAAACCACAAAAGATCCTGAGTAACCAAGGTCATTCTGAACAAAAAGAGCAGAATTGAAGGCACCACACATAAATGTAAGGCCTCAAAATATACCACAATACTGTTGTAACCAAAACAGAATGGCAGTGGCATAAGGTAGACAGACAGACCAATTGAACAGAATAGGGAACCCAGAAATAAATCCATGTATTTACAGCCAACTGATTTTCAACAGAGGCATGAGGAACACTCATCAGGGAAAGGACAGTCTCTTCAACAATTTATGTTAGAAAAAATGGATATCTATTTCCAGATAATTGAAACTAGACCCCTATCTCTCACCATATAAAACAAGCAACTCAAAATTGATAAAGACATAAATGTAAGGCCCCAAACTATTAAGCTATATAAAAAAGGGAAATGTCTTAGGACATTGATCTAGGCAGATATTTTATTGATAAAACCTCAAAAGCACAAGCAATAAAATAAAAAATAGACAAATGCAATTTTATCAAGCTGAAAAACTACTGCAGAGCAAAGGAAACATTTAACAGAATGAAGAGATGACTTGCAGAATGAGAGAAAATATTTGTAACCTGTTCATCTGACAAGGAATTAATAACCAAAATATATAAGAAACTGAACTCAGCAGCAAAAAAAGGAAAAAAATTCAATTAAAAATGGGCAAATAATCTGTCTTAGTTTGTGCTGCTTTAACAAGATACTTGAGACTGGGTAATTTATAAAGAAATGAGTCTTATTTAGCTCAAGGTTCTTCAGGCTGGGAAATTCAAAGACATGCTTGGTGTCTGGAAAGAGCATTCATGCTGCATCTTATATGGTGAAAGAAGTCAAAGGCAAAGCAGACACTTGTGAAAACAACTTAAGGGGCATCTTGACTTTATAACAGCTCACTCTCCAATGAATATTCCCAAGAGAACTAATTCAGTTTTGAGATAGCAAGAGTTTACTTAGTACCATGAGAACATCATGAAGCCATTCATGACAGATCTACTCCCATGATCCAACACCTCCCACGAGTCCCTACATCTCAATACCACCTCATTGCGAGAATCAAATTCCCACATAAGTTTTGGTGCAGCATAATCTGAATAGACATTTCTTAAATGAAGATATACAAATGACCAATAAGTATATTAAAAATACTCAACAGAAATGTAAACTACTCAGAGAAATGCAAATCAAATTCATAATGAGATATTATCTCACACCAGTCAGAACAGTTATTATAAAAAAGATACATAAATGTTGGTGAGGATACAAATAAAGGGCAACTCATACACACTGTTGGTGGGATGTAAGTTGTAGAAAATTGTAGGTTCCTCACAAAACTAAAAATGGAGCTACTATATGATCCAAGAATCCCAATACTGGTATATATCTAACGAAAAGGAAATCCACATGTTAAAGAGATACCTGCACTTCCATGTTTATTGCAGCATGATTTACAATAGCCAACATATGGAATTAACATAAATGTCCATCAACAGAGGAATGAAAAAAGAAAATATGGTATATATATACAGTGGAATAGTACTTAACCATAAAGAAAAAATGAAATTCTGCCATTTGTGACAACATCAGTGAGACTAGAGGACATTGTGTGAAGTGAAATAATCCAGGAAGAGAAAGAAAAATTACTGCCCTCTTACTCATATGTGGAAGTTAAAAGAGTTGATCTCATATAAGTGGAGATTCCAAGAAAATACAAAGTATGAGGGAGCAGAGGATAAGAAGAGGTTGATTAATGGATACATAATTATAACTAGATAGGAGAAATAAATTGTAGTGTTTATAGCACTGTAGGGTGACTACAGTTAACAATTTATTGTATATTTTAAAATAACTAAGAGAGGATTTTGAATGTTTCCAACACAAAGAAGTGATAAATATTTGAGGTGATAGCTTTTCTAATTACATTAATTTGATCTTTATACATTGGACACATGTATCAAAATATCACTGTGCCCTAAAATAATAAACTGTTATTATGTGTTCATTAAAAACATTATTTTTAAAAAAGAAATAACAGTTCTCACCTCAGAAATTGTTGTGAAAATAAATATGTGGAAACAGCATGATCTGTGCATCGTATAGCATAAGTACTATAAAAGTATACATCCCTTTATTTTTCTGGAGATCTCTTTTTAATGAGTTCTTTCTAATGAATTCTGACTAATATTACTTATTATATTCTATACCATAATTAATAACTAAAGTTTTTTTGTAATCAGTTGTGCCTTGGGTTCAGTTGGGCCAATCCATGCCTAAAAGTAACCAGAAGTTAACATATTTTAGCATTCCATAGATTCCAATATTTAAAATAGCACTAAACTGATTTGAGGGGAAAAATTTTTCCTTGGTTGCTTATTCAAAATTTTTTAAATCAATTGCATAGTGTAAGGAACTCTTACCAGAAAGCAGTTGAGAACTTTCAAAAATGATGCCTGATTGCTTTTGTTTGCACAGCATAGAAAGCTACACCTACCAGATGTCAATGGCCTCTACACGCTACCGTTTCACCTACCAGATTCATGCTTTGCACCACTACGACCCCAAATCTGCTCTTATCGCTTAATCATTTGGTTGCAGTCATATAACCATATGGTATGAGTAGCTAGGCCTTAGCTTTTTTTCTTATGAGAGTTAGACACATTTTACGATAAACCTTAACATTTATAAATTCTGAAGCAGCCACAACTGATTTGTGTTTCAAATGATATCATACTGAAGTTTTGTTTTGTGTGTGCTTTTGCTTTAAGTATCTCAGGAACCTTTTCAAATCAGGTCTTAGGAAAGTGAGACTGGTATTTTTCAGTGACGTTCAGGGCTCAAATGAGATAATACATATCCCTGAACTGCTTGGGAAGCGGAGGACAACTTTCCTTGAAAGTCAGATTTCTTTTTTTTTAAATGGAGAAGTGGGAGCCAATATTACAGTACCCAGGTTTCTCATGCACATATAAAGTTAAGTTTTTTCAAACAGTCCAAACTTGAGATCCTTAACTCTAGGGCCAAAATTGATCATACCTGAACAGAGGAATCTTCATTATTGTAAAGAATGTTCCAATAAGTTTTAAAATATCAACTCATTAATGGGTATCTTATCATTTTTCAACTCCTCCGTTGTACAAAGTATCACCCTTTGTTCCTGTGGACTCCACCTTTTTTGCACACAAAATCCCAATTTTATTCCTGTATTGGAGGACTGTGTCCTTCAGGGGAGGCTGGGCTGTGAACTAGTCCTCAGGGTGTAGATCTGCATTAGCCTAACAATCACAGTTCCACATAATCCTTTTCTCTTTTCCAGTCACTGATTTAAGAGTAGGAAAGTGAATGAAATGCTGTTATACCTGCTGAAATGTAAAAAGAAGTTTGGGGAGATTTTCTTTACTCTGAAAAAGGGACTAAAGCAAAGTACTCCCTGCCTTATGGCTTTGAGAAATTATTGTGCAACGAACTGATGCTTCAAATTGCTGCAGTCTTTTTGCAAACGTGAAAAAACTAGCTATTCCACTTAAGATGGCAGAGCAGAGAGGTCGAGTGATAACACTGTGAAGTCACTACACTAGTGACTCCTACAGTGGCTTAACCTCTGGTCTCGTAATGTTTAGGCTATGTTATGTTTTCATGTTTAAGTACAATCGTCGCTCCTTATTCATGACTTCACTTTCCACTGTTTCTGTCATACACAGTCAACCATCATCAGAAAATAGGAGTACAGTCCAATAACATATTTTGAGAGAGAGAAAATATAGTCATGTAACTTCTTCCAGTATGTTGTTATAATTGTTCTATTTTATTATTAGTTACTGTTGTTAATCTCTTAAGGTTCCTAATTTATAAATAAAGCCTTATCCTATAGGGTCCAGTACTATCTATGGTTTCAGGCATCTGCTGGAGGTCTTGAAACTATGCCCCAGAGACAAGCGGGGAACTACAGTATTTTCTTGAGTCTTTTGATTTTTGAAGTCAATTGCATTGTAATTAACACAAAAATAGCAAACTAACTGTAACAAAGTAACTCTCTGGAAGGAAACATGAAATGTAAGGCCTGACGGAATCAGATATGTGACAGGTTGTGAACGTTAGCAAAACTATTTACTTAGGAATTTTTTTTTGCATCTGGTATACTGATACATTCCTGGGTCTGAAAAGCATTTTCAATAAATATTAAATTAAAACATTTGATTAAAAAAAGAACATTTTGGAAAGAAGGAAACAAAGGGAGACTTTACTTCGTATTACTTTTTTAAAGTTTTTCTTTAAATCTGATAAAAGCAAAATATTGGATATAGTTTTTTTTTGTTTTTTTTAAGCATACACAAACCTGAGGTATTTGAGTCCAGCTAGACACATTGAATGTTAAAACTAAGCCTTTTTTTCTCTTTCCAGGAGCATTTCCATTCACATGGGCTTTTTCTGGGTCATGATCAGTTTTAGGGACTTCCTTAACTCTTACTTGAGGTTAAGGGTTGTACCAGATAACCAGAATTGCATATTACATGGAGCAAAATCACTCAAGCAGATTTGACCTTAGTTTTATTTGAACGGGACATATGGTAACACGGAATTACTCCCACCTACCCCCATTCACCAATGTAAAAAAAGAAGGCTAATTATGAAGACTGTTTATAGTAATGGTGGTTGGGTTTATAGAGAATACAGGGACTTGGATACAACACTTGCTGTTCAAATATAGCCAACAGCATTCTATTTCACACAGAATCAAGATCACAATCTTCAGCCCAACTTTCAAAGTTCTCCACAACTTAAACTCTATTCATCTATCCAGACACACACACACACACACACACACACACACACACATACACACACATGCACACACATATATAGTGATGTATAAGTATATGTCCCATATCACTGTCATACCTTATAATCTCACCACACTTCAAACTCAACTTCTAAACTTCCAAACATACTACTGTATCTGCTGCCTTCTCATTCCCATTTGTTCTACCTCAGTGAAAGGTAAGCCATATATTAAACTGTGTTTTTAGGAAATACAGGTCATAATGAATCCTTCTTATGCAAAATTGTATAAGGAATTTGGGGGCATCAGCAGAGACAGTGTTGAGAGATTTGTCATTATCGAGCAGCCAAAGGAGATTTATCACTATAAAGCAGTTTTTAAATTTACAAATAATTGACTATTAAAATTTTTCCATTAGGTTTACTATTGTTTTCTGCATTTAGTTTGTCAGAGGATGAGATCATTGTTTTTCTTTCTAAATAAAAGAAAGAAGAATTTAATGGAGAAGAAATTCCAGGTTGTTCAATCAATTATTGATCACAAATACTGTTGATATATGAGCACATACTAAGTGCCAGGAACATGCTAAATGTTTGTGAAGCAATATATTTTCTGTTTGGGACCAGGTTATATTTCTTTCATTTACTTCTTTTGCGATTGATCATATTTAAATACTGGAGAATAAGACTAAGTGTTGAATAGATTTTAGAATAAGCTTTTCTTAATACTGTATACTGCATTCAATACTTCTTGCTTCTTCAAAATCCGGAGGTGAGAAAAAGATTTTAAAAAGCTTTCCACATATACAGACTAATGCTATTAATTAATACTTTTGTTTGTAAAGTTGTAGTCATTCATGAAAATGTAAACTTCATATTTCCATTTAGAAACAATGGTAATAAAATATATAATATATAGTTATTCTCGACAAATGAGTTTAGCATTGAATTTCAGAAACTCGGAGCCCAATGTTTTATTTTAAAGGAGCTTATAGGAACAAATTTAAGAGTTATCCATAGTTAAAAATTGAAAGTATAAAATCCTTTGAGTGCCACTTTAATCCCAGATCAAATAAGACCTGCTGGTCCAAGAACTGAAATCGATTTCATTACACATATCAGAGCTGGCTCATGATTCCTTCTATGCTTTGCTGAAAGCAGAGGGTATGTGCAGAAGATAATTATTCTTTTTAAATCTAACTGTATAATGCCCAGACAGAATCAGTGTTTCCAACAATTTCTATACCTCTTATTTACATTTTTAAATGCCCTTTGCACTCCCCCCCAGTCACTCCACACACAATACTGTAATTACTCGTATTTTAATGAAGGAAAGTATCCACAGTTCTATAGACAAATATTTTTCTTCACAGCACTACTATTTATTTTTCTGTAACCTCATTCTGTGAACCGTTTTACTGCAGCTTCATGTTAAGAGTGCATTTCAGCTGTGTAACTGGGACCACGAAGTAACGCACGCTGGGCTAAAGGTATCAGACATAATGATGGAACGTGCTAAGTGGTGCCAGAACTACAACTGGACTAGGACACTGTGTACCAGTTTCTCTCCCTAATTCTGAAGTTCTGCACAGTGACAATGGGGCTGTCAAAGTCAAGGCATCGTTCACAGGATGGAGGGAAAAGCATGAATGCAGCTTTGTCAGTAAAACTGAGTTGTCAGCTCAGAAGTTGTCTCAAACACTGTCAGCTACCTTAGAAAATGAAAGCTTACCTCTCAGCTGTCTTTCAGGAAGAAATTTCTTCTCATTCTAAATGTCAGTAAGGTGTTATGTCGGTAATAAGTGTTTGGCTCTGTCTTTATCCTGAATGGCTAAGAGACAGCAGTGAAGAGACGTCTATGAACAGAGGGACCTCTGCACAAAGTGGTGATTTACAAATTTACCTTCGGTACAATTTCCCCATGTTCTTAATGTCATGTGTTCCAGTGTTCTCCCTTGCAAAGCCCTTCAGGCTTGCTTTTCATCCAATCAAAACTGACATTTACCATTTCTATTCCCAGAGCACCCCATCTTCTACGACAGGTGGTTTACTTGCTAAGAAATTATTAATGAATATTAGTATTCTTGGTTCCATTACTGCTATAAGGGAATTTGGACACTCTCATTTTACAGATAAGACAAATGAGTATGCACCTGATGACCTAGTTACATGGGAGTAGAGGGCAGTGTTTATTGTAACTATCATTGGTATTGTAAAGTATATGGAATTAAACAATAACTTGTTGAAATTGAAAGAAGGCAAGAACAAAATCCGTTGTCATCAGGGAAGGCTGACAGAATGGCTAACCAGAGACCTCCCTCATACCTGACCTATTTTCTTTAATTAATTGATGACAATACAGAGTCTTCTTTGCAGCTCTGCACAATCTCAGTGCAGCAAGTGTCTAAGAGTTGACTAAATTCAAGGTTTAAGGCTTATACCTATCATAATCACAGAAGACTCAAGTAGAAAACTGAATGTCAATGTATTAATAAAGAGAAACATAATTGTCAAGTCAATTGAAAAGATTCATTGGTCTGCAAAAAGTATAAGATAAGTGAAACAAATAATCATATTATTATTAATTACAAATGTTAACAAAGCATTATGTACCAGGAACTAATTGCTGTGCTTTATAAAAGTTGTCATTTAACTCAACAACCTATAAAGTAGATGTTATCACTTGCACACTTTTATAAAGAAACTGAAGCACAGAGAAGGTCAAGAAAGTTGTCCACAGCCATGTAGCTAACAAATGGCACAGCTAGATTGAGAACCCAGGTAGTCTGGTTTCATCCACTCTTCAATAGTAATTTAGCAGATGGCTAGTAAACACTCAAAAAATCCATTGTTTAGATCATTGATTGAGCTGTTTAGTGATTGATATAACGTAGTAGTTCTGAAACTGAAGAGATTTTGCTGCCCAGGGGACATTTGGCAACGTCTGAAGGCATTTTAGGTTGCTACAACAGGGAGAGAGGGGCAGATGGTACTGTCATCTAATAGGTATAGGCCCAGAATGCTGATAAACATCCTACAACGCACAGGATAACCCCCTCCTCAAACAAAGAAATAGTCCATCTAAAATGGCAATAGTGCTGAGGCTGAGAAACCCTGGTGTAAGACAGCAAGAGCTGTATCCACTTCCACGTAGGGATGGATATCCCATTAAGACTTACTTGATGAGTTCTTGAGCCAAGTTGCCCTGTTATTTGTACAGTGCCTTAATGTGCGCTCCAGATTTGCCTTTCTGATTTGTGCTTTCTCATGTTTTAAAATGGTTAGCCTCCAGTATAGTCAATAATTGACTTCATTAGATATTATAAATAAGAGTGTGCTCCCTCCATTTTCCTCTGAAAGTTATTTGCAACTCTAATACTAGAACTACAAAAATCAGCTATAAATACTGAAATCAGCTACACATACTGTATGATTTAATACACAGTTCTATTTTTTCGTAGGAAAATTGTTTTTCATCAAGATGGAAAATATGATAATGAGCACTTAAATAACATTCAACCTAGGACAGTTCATTCATGTAATCTGAAGCATTTTTCACTTCCGACTGAAGATTCTTGGTTCATATTATCATCTATCCAGCTTTAGTGTCATTGTTTGGTGCACAAATGTACTGCTTTTGCTTCATTTGTCTGATATTGCAGCTATGATCAATTGTAATTGCCTTCTTATTAAACAACATTATTTTCAAATTATGGCAAAATAAGTGATGTGATGATTTTTTACCAAAACATATAAAATTTTCTTTAGTGAGTCAAATCATCCCAAATTGTTCTCCAAATGGTTTCAAAATTTATATTTTCACTGAGAGTATAGAAAAATATATTGAGACTTCAGTATGCTAATGGACATTATTAATCTCTGAAAGATAGCCATAGCAGAACGATTTTTTCAGATCTATTTGATCATAGAATAATTTTGTCATTGGATACTCATTAACGTCCTCAGTAAGACACTGTGATCTCTAAGACATAATTTGAAAACCATTAAGTTTTGGTGAGACGTGAAAAAATCCTGGAACAGTTCTATTACTATCAATACCTTGTAGAACATTCTTCCATCTTAAATGGACTAGAAAATTTCTTTTTTTTTTTTTTGAGTTGGAGTCTCTGTCGCCCAGACTGGAGTGCAGTGGCACGCTCCCAGCCACTGCAGCCTCGACCCGCTGGACTCCGGCGATCCTTCCGCCTCAGCCTTCCAAGGAGCTGGAACTACAGGCACGTGCCACCACATCTTGCTAATTTTTGATTTATTGTAGAGATGAGGTCTCGCCAAGTTGCCTGGGTGGGTCTCGAACCCACGGTCTCAGGCAATCCACTCATCTCGGCTTCCCAAGGAGCTGGGATTACAGGCTGAGTCACCGAGCCCAGCCGACTAGAACAATTTCAAAGCATTTGTAAATTAAGAAAAGTCATAACCAGTAGGAATTTACATAGCTCATTTTACTTATTTTTAACTTTTGAGTTGGTACATGATAATTGTCATTTTATATTTTAAATTGACACAATAATTGTATATATGTATGGGATACGATGTGTTGTTTTGGTATATGTTTACACTGTGTAATGACCAAATCAGGTTAATTAGTACATCTGTTACTTTAAACATTTATCATTTCTTTGTCATAGGAAGAACATACAAAATTCTCTCTTCTAGCTATCTTGAGATATATAATATTTTATTGTTGACTACTGTCACTCTATCATGCAATATGAAACCAGCAATTATGCTTCCTTTGTGAATGTAATTTTGTTCTCATTGACCATACTCTCCCCATGTCCGGCTTCCTCTTTCCTTCTTCAGTCTCTGGTAACCGCTGTTCTATTCACCATTACTATGAGATAAACTTTTTGAGATTTAATATATGAGTGAGCTTTTGTGTGTGTGTGTGTGACTTCTGTTATATAACATAATGTCCTCTGAGTTCATCCATGTTGTTCCAAATGACAAAATTTTATTTTTATCATCAGGTAAATTAAAATCAGAATCACAGTGAGATACCACCTTACTCCAGTTAGAGTGGATTTTATAAAAAAGACAAACAATAATAAGTGTTGATGAGGATGTGAAGAATAGGAAGCCCTTATACACTATTGGTGGGGATGTAAATTAGTAAATTATTATGGTGATCAGTGACTACAAAATTGCATTTAGAAAGGAATAATAATTGCTGGTGTCCTATTGCATAAGGTGACAATAGTCAACAATCAAATTAGCAAGTTATCATGGAAAATAATATAGAGATCCCTCAAAAAAAATAGAACTACCATGTAATCCAGATATCCTACCATAATGTATGTATTCAAAGAAAATGAAATCAGTATGTTGAGATTTATTGTGGCACTATTTATAATTGTCAATATATTCAATATCTTGACAAGATATGAAAGATAGGTGGTATATATATATACAATAGAATACTATTCAACCATAAAAAAAGAAATTAAGTGGTTTATTTATTTATTATTTTTTGAGTTGGAGTCTCACTCTTGTCACCCAAGCTGGAGTGCAGTGGCACACTCATGGCCACTGCAGCGTCGACCTGCTTGGCTTAGGCGATCCTTCTGCCTCAATCTTCCAAGTAGCTGTAACTACAGATGCATGCCACCATGCCTGGATAGTTTTTAGTGTGGATAGATTTATTGTAGAGATGAGGTCTCACCAAGTTGCCCAGGCTGGTCTCAAACTCCCAGGCTCAGGCAATCCTCTTGCCTTGGCCTCCCAAAGTGCTGGGATTATAGGATGAGCCAAGTGGTTTATTTTTTTTAAAAAAACTTTATATCGTATGTAATGAGGAACTTCCGGAAGTTGTGTCAAACATAAAGGTGACTGGTTAATTGAATATTTTGTTGATAAGAGTTTTCAAATTTGAGTTGATATAAAATTTCTATATCAGCTGCTAAGCTTTATAAAAAAATATTTGAGACTAAACTATAAAAATTATAGATTTTCTTTGTCTTTAAAAGCTGAAAATATACTTTGTTTTTTATCATCCTAGAAAAAAACAATTTCACAATTATTTGAGAAGATAAGAAAAAAGTAGGTCAAAAAGAATCTGTGTTATCCAGGTTCATCTATGTTGTTGCAATTGATAGGATTTTCCTCTTTTTAAAGGCTGAAGACTATTTCATTGTGTATATACACTACACTTTCTTCATCCATTCATCTGCTGATGGACATTTGGATTGATTCTATATCTTGTTTGTAATATACCAGGTACATAAAAACAAATACTGTGTGGTCTCACTTATATGTGGAATCTAAAAAAGTCAAATTTGTAGAAATGGGGGGTAAAATGATATCACCAGAGGCTGGGGGTTGGATGGTGGGAGACATATTGGTCAAATACACAAAATTTCAGTGAGACAGGAGTGATAAGTTTAAGAGTTCTATATCATAGTAGCTACGGTTAATGACAATATATTGTATACTTGAAAATTGCTAATAGATTTTAAGTGTTCTCATCACAAAAATCATGATAAACATGAGAGGTAATGCATATGTTAAATAGCTTGATTTAACCATTTCATAATGCAAACATACATCAAAACATAATGTTTTACACCATAAATGTATACATTATTGATGTGTCAATTAATTTTTTTTAAAAAGAGTCTTTAAATAGGTAAAAACAAAATTCTTCCTTTGGAGTTATACTTTCAACTATATGTAAGGTTAACTATAAGTCCCTCCATATACTTCTTTATTGCATTGTTCAGATTACAAGAAGAAAGGAAAATCTCTAAGGTCACCTCCAAAATATTCCTGTGATTTGAAACCAGAGCTGTTATCTGAGACCAACAAACAGAAGAGACAAGTTTGACCTTAACGCAGCACTTGAGCAATAGAAAGGGGAGGAACTCAACCTCAGACTCTCTTGGAGCCTGGAAATTAAGGAAAGAAAAGTGTTCTCAGGACAGCAGTGTCTTCTGGTTCTAAATTAAAACAAATTCAAATAATCTTGAGGAAAACATCTCCAATTTCTATAGATTAAGAACAAATAACCCTGAAGAATAAAAATCACAAGGAAGTGAGATAACTTTTGTCTCTTTTAGATTTTCTCTAGTGGTGGTTGGCTCAGAGATGCTACATAACATGAAATTTTTTTTTCTTTTTCTCTGCCCATAGCTAGGCTGAAGTTGCCAGTGTCCCTCGTAGTTAGTTATGGCTATGTCACTAAGTTCTATCCCCTATAATATGAGCAGAAGCAATTTATACAACCTCTAGTCGTGATTCATAAAACCCTTCTATAAGCCCTCTTTCACGTTCTTTCTTTCTCTGGCAGACAGTGGTACCAGTCACCAGGTGGCTTTAAAAGTCATTAAATGCAGATGGCAGAGGCTCTATCTCAACTTTCTGGCCAAATGATCATGTGGGTCAGAGCAGGGTGTCTTCACAATACCTACTCAGCTGGTAAATGTGACCAATGTTCATGGCTCATTCTTCCCATGGAATTTTCATTGTGTTTATATTTCCTATACTTCTTCATTATCAGACCATAAGGTTCACGTTTGTACCTGATGTAGAACAGTAATTGTTATAAAGTGATCTGAACATTTGGTTGGATGAGACTGAGTTGTCCCCCTTCAGGATGGTATGAATATATTCTAAATGAAGGGGAATAAAAACGTGTGTATTCTGTGGGTTAGAGCTCTGGCAAAGATTGCTTGCTGTTCACTAAATCTTGCTCCCCGTTTTCTTGAGGATACGGTGGGTTGACCCTTCCTAGCATCTCTGGCCATGCAGCTGCGTAATTAAGCTTCCACCTACGGCATGTGAACAAAAGTCATGCATGCCACCTGCTGGCCTGACCTATAATAACGTCCCACAGGTATTTGGCCATGTTCTTTTCCCTGATTGTCTTGGAGAGATACAAATCCCAGGGTGATTTGAAACTTATTTGCTGAAAATGGCAGAGTCTTCATCTGAGCTGCCATGTACTGGGAACCTGTGCCATTTGTCAGGTGACAGTGATAAGAAAGAACTACTGTATGTTTTTTTCCTCTTGTAGCTAACAAAACATAGCAACTTTATAGATTAAAGTCGCTTATTAATAGTTTTCTTTACTTTGCACAAGCTTGTTATTCAAGTTTACTATGTGTTATGTTTTAGTAGAACTCAAGTTTCAAGAATGTTTGGCTTGTATACCAGCTTACAGTATTAGTGCCTTACATTTCATAAATTGTATTTTGTTTGATGTGTACCACAGTCCCTGGAGACTGGTATAAATTACTATCTATATTTTAATAAGTGTTCATTATAATAGTTGCTTAAATAATTCAAAAATCTAAGGAGTGAAAATATATCACCAATCAGAGTTATTGTGTTAGCAACGAATCAGATATTATGCAATATGTTTTATGGTACTTTTTTTATAAAGTGAAATCAAACTATGTAATTAATTGTATATGTAGGGCAACCCCCTTTTGAATCCTCTCCCACTTGGGAGTTTTTCTGTCTTCTTAATACACTCCTACTTTCTCAAAAAAATTGTATATGTACCTTTACTTCACAACGCACTTTCTGTTAATATTGATTTTTTACTTTGCTTTCTTAATATATGCTTATTTGGTATCATATTGCAGAGATTTACCTGAATTTATTGAACCAGTTCCCTAATGAAGAATGTTTGATTTGTTTACAACTTTTCTCTCACTTAAAAAAATGTAATCACAAGCACTTTTATACATATGTCTTTGTGCACTTGCCTATTATTTCTTCAGGCTATCACAAAAGTGTTGGGTCAAATGCATGTTTAAAATTGTGATATATATTGCCAAATGGTCCTGTAGAAAGGCTTAAATCAAAAGTCTTAACTGTTTGTTTTATTTCTTTATTACCTTTCTAATGCTATAAATTATTAGTCATTTTAATATTTGTGAGTTGATAGAATATAATGTAACTTATTTTTATGTTTCAAGTTTTGCTGTCAGTAATGATGAGTATCATTTCTTTTTATAGACAATCTATACTTACCTTTTATATTAACTTTTAAATAACTCCCAAATGTTTTTAGCTTTTTCATTTCTATGAGTTTATTTGTTTTTCTAACTAGTTTGCTAGAGTTCTGTATATTTTAGCAATAGTAAAATCTTTGCTTTTTGCATGTCACTGACAATGTCTTTCATTTATAATAAACATGAATGTAACGTTTGAAGGGATATCTTTGACTTATAGTAAACAAGAATGTAAGATTTGAAGGGGTTAACCAACAAGTCCAATGCACATGTTGCAAAATCATGACAGAATGCTAGGTATTCTGATGCATGTTTTGTTTTGTTTTGTTTTTAATTAACCTTTATCATCCCTTTCTTAAAATGAGCCAACTTAAATACAGTACATTGATGTGAGAATAATTACACTCTCAGGACACGTTTCTTTGGAAATGTTTTTAGAGCATTCATTCAAGTAGTCTGTATCCTACCCCACAGGAAGCTAATCATTCTTGCTTTCTCTTGAAGATGTGATATAATTCCTGGCACATAGTAGGTATTTCATAAATATTTGTGAATGGATGAATGAATGTGCTGTACCTTGGGGTTAGAGAAAGAAAAGAAACATCTCTGCTTTCAAATAACTGCCAGTCTTGTGGTGGTGACAAATGAAAAGGTAGACAACACAAAGTAGGATAAATGCCATAGTGAAAATAAGTGTTGAATGAATCTGATATACAAGTAAATGTCAGAAATAATTGGTAATGACTCCCAAACTCCCTTCCTCAAATATATAAGCTGAGAGCACATCATCTTGCAGTTTGTGTGTGTGTGTGTGTGTGTGTGTTCATAAGAAGTTGTTAGTCAATAAAAGCACAGTGTCTTGGAGTCACACATTCTTGAGTTTAAGACATAGCTTTAACTACATTTTATCTAAATAATACTGGATCAAGTAGTCTCTGTGAATCTGAACTTCTTTTCCTGTTAATATCATTAAAAGGTTGAAATCCTGGACAATTAGAACCAAATGACAATATATATATAAAGTGCTTAGCTCCTAGAAGATACTCTAGAGACATTGGTTCTTTTTAGTGTTCCTCAGATAAGCTATCTTAAAAAGTCATGCAATATTAAAGATTATTTGCTGTTTCATATCCATGTTGTTAACTTTTTTGATAGTTTATTATTATCCTAACTTAGCCTTCCCTGCTAGCAGAGCTTTGGACAACAGCAGCATACCTTTACCATGAAACTGAATGCTACTATCTTAGGAAAATTTAGAGAAAGAAAATATGTACTGAGAGTTTAAATTCTTCAAAAAATATATAGTACACAACATTTAACTTCCCCAGAACACAAAAAACACTAAACAATAATATAAAAGACTCATGTTACTTATTTAATAGAAGCTATATGTACATACTGAAAAGAAGACTTTCAGTGAACATTACATGGTGTGACATTGCCTGCTCTTAAGCCATAATTTCATTTTCCTAGTGGGTGCTAGATTCATATTATTGATCAGGATGTGTAACGACTGGCAATTCACTGAAGCTTGGGTGTGTTGAAATTTCATGTACCTCCCTGCTATGGGATTGTGAAAAGGACAGCCCTTGGGGGTCAATGTTCACATTTCCTAAGATGTAATTATTCTAACTGTTGCAAGGAACTACCATCCCTCCTCCTTTGGTACTGAATAAGAGTCAAATCTTTTTTTATTTCTGTCAATTTCCCAGAAAATATTGGACTAACCTGATTTGTGATACATTCAATTACTTATGATTCATATTGCTATACTGAAAATAGGAATTTCATCAACTTTACTTTTAGAAAGTACATTGAGTGTTCCTGAAATCACTAAATAGCTTACTAATTTTGTGGTAGAAGAGATAAAGATGATCTTTTAAAAGTCATGTAATTCTTTTTTGTAAGCTTAGTTGGTCTTATAAAATTTTCTACTTTCTTTTTTTAAGATTTGCAAGCCTTGATTTCCATGTTATTTGCCTCTTTACTCAAGGAAAGTTGTCTGGATTGCTTTCTCTACTATGATATAGTTACAGGGGTTATAACAGGATTTAGAGCTTAAGAAATACTTCAACAATTGTGTTTACAAATGCAAAAACATGATAGGCTACCTCTTCATACTTTTGAAATATTATTCTTCTGGAAATTTCATATTTTGGTTCAAAATAACTTCATTGACAATAACCATAATACCTCAAATTTGTGATGCTTATGCTGATGTCTGTGAAATAAGATAAGATTATGAAACTTTCCTTCAAAAACAAGTTTAAAATTTCTTATGATTCCTTTAGTTGAAGACAGAAAAATTCCTTCCCCTAATGGCAGAAAGTGAGAAAACTCAATTAAACCTTACCAAATATTTCTTGGTAAAGAGAAAGTATCGGAAATAAAAGAAAAAGAAAACTTTTTTTCTTCCACGATCACTCACAAACACAGTACAAAAGTACAAACAAGTAATATATCATAATATAGTCAATCAGAGCTGCAAAAGGATCATTTATCTTTATATAAGCATTTTTCTTTCTTATTAGAATAAAATTTATGTCCAATTTTCTCTCTAATACAATATTTTTCTAAGAACCCAGGAACATTACCCTCAAATTGGGAAGGAGCTGAGACTAAAGAATGACTGAGACAAGTTTATTTTGGCAAGTAGAAGAGTTTAATTAGGATTTGCACAGAGAGCACTCCTGGGCAGCATCTGGACTGCTCTGAAGAACTGCACCACCACCCATCTCTAAGTGGCCTTTAAGTTAATTTTTTGACTCTTTACCTGCTGGGTATGATGAGACTGTTTATCTTGGTATGTTCCCAGATATGTTCTGGAATGTTTGGGTTCTTAGGGACACTTTAGATTTCTTAGGGACACTTAGGGTTCTTAGAGGCCACCTGATTCTTGCCTGGGCATCATGGTTCACTGCCCAGCCACGAAAGTTCAAGCAGTGGACACACACCCCTAAGCAACCTAGTGGGGAACCCATTATACTACATATAAGAGTTAGGAAGGGAAACCCAAAAACCATGGAATTATCTTTTGGAGGGCAGGTCCCTTGTAGTACAGTCTTCCCCCGCTAGGTGAGTCTTCTAGGAACCCATCAGCATCACTATACCAGCTAGCGTTGTTGTGAGAGGCTGTGTTTGACCTGAGTGAATTTTTTGGGGGGGATTCTTTCAACTCTTTTGTCCATTTCATTATGGGTGATTTATGAGTGCATCTGCCCACACTATGCCTGAGTGTTCAGCAGTTTTTGACTAAAAATGGCATGACCCCATGTTCCATTCTACTCACTCTCTCCCTGAATGACTTTTTTGGTTTGTTCCTTTCTCTGGACGAAAAAGGTCCTCAAAGGGAAATGTTTTGCTGATGTGGAAGAGATAAAGCAAAAATGGTAGAAACACTAAAAGGCATCAAAACTGACGAGTTCAAAAACTGTTTTGAGCAGTGGAAAAAGCATCTCAATAGGTGTATTCCATCAAACTGAGAATGCTTTGAAGGTGACTGAAGTTTAAATATGTAAGAATAAATAAATAATATTTTACAAGTAAATTCTGGGTTTTGGGGGGTCCCTTTATACATTTTCCTCATCTTCTATTTGTCTTTCTTGGTCTAACCTTGAATCAGATTTTTTTTAATGAGTTAAAAGGGGCATATAAGTACTGGAAAAGAGATAAATTCAATCCATAGCAGTTGTCTTATCCTGGGTACTACCCAAAGGAGGTGGGAAAATGGGGCTTCTGAAAACTTGGCAATGCAAACTATAAAAAAAATCAAGCACAGAGTGAAATAGAAAAAAAAAAAAATTAAGAAGAGTCTCAGTGGCTTCTGAGACAATATCAAGTAGTCTACACATTTGCAATTTGAGTCCCAGAGGGAAAGGTGAATGTCAGGGAGCAGTCAGAAAAGTTCAGTGGCAAAAACAATCAACAGCTGAAAATTTTTCAAATTTTATTAAAATTATAAAGCCACAGATCCAAAAAGTACAGTAAATATAAAGAAAGATAAACAGAAATTACACCAAAGTACAAACCAAATTTCTAACTAATTTATTATCACTTTATCTTTTAGTGATAAAAATAAAACATTAAAAGCATTCAGAGAAAAAAGTACATTCCACAGAAAATGGTTATCATAAATTTCATATCAGAAACTGAGTAAGTCAGATGTGATATTATTCAAACACTGAAACTATTGACCTATAATTCTATTCCTTGCAATTTCTTTTAAAGCAAAACAAAATCTTATCATGTGATCCAGCTATTGTACTCCCATGTATTTACTAAATTGAATTCAAATTTAATAACCACATAAATAACCTATTTACAAATGTTTATAGCAACTTTATTCATAATTGCCAAAACCTGGTTGCAACCAATATGCCCTTCAATAAACGAATGAATAAGCAAGTTGTTATAAACACATACAATGGAGCATTATTGAATGACAAAAAGAAATGAGTTGGTTCTATGTTTTTGTTATTGTGAATAGTGCAGCAACATGAGTGTGCAAGTGTCTTTTTGGTAGAGTTATTTATGTCCCTCCAAGCATATTCCCAGGAGAGGTATTGCTGAATCATACAGAAGATTAATTTCTAGTTATTTTTGAAATCATTACACTGCTTTCACAGGGATTAAACTAGCTTACATTTCCATCAACAGTGTACCATCTAAAAGCTCAAACTTCACTTGCATGCAGCCTACTTATGTAGTAAAACCTCACAACTCTATGATAAATAAATAAATTATTAGAAAGGCAAAATAATTTCATAGCCTAAAAAAAGATATGCATTATCAAACCATGAAAGGATGTGGAGGAACCTTAAATGCATATTGCAAAGTTAAAGAAACCAAATGACGGTATCATCCTAACTATATGGTATTCTGAAAAAGGCAAAACTACATTAAAAAGACAAATGGCGACTGGTGGGCTGGGGACGAAGAAGCACAGGAAATTTTTAGAATGATGAAAATAACCTGTAGGTAATGTAATGATGAATAAATGACATTATGAATTTGTCAAAACTCCTCATAAAACTATATAATACAAAGAATGAAGCTCAATGTTAACTATGGATATTTTTAGGTAGTGATAATATATCAATATTGGTTTATTAATTATAAGCAAAGTACCACACTGATGCAAGATGTTAACATTAGGGAAAACTGTATGTTTGGGATGGGAACACATATGGTAACTCTGTACAGTGTACTTTTATCTTAAACAAATTTTAAAAAGATAAATGAAAGAAGTTTTACGTTTACTTCACTAATTTGGAGAAGGATTATTACTTTCTCTAAAATTTAGTAAAACTTTTCTATACATTTACTTGAGTTTGAGTTCTTATAAATGTTTTGATCATAGGCTCATGATCTTTAAAAATAATTGATTTATTAACATTTTCCATTGCAAATAGAAATTTTTGGTCATCTACACTTCCCCTAAAAAACAAAGCTAAACAAAGCAAATATTCTGCTCTTTGAAGGCCACTATGAATAAAATGGAAGGCAAGCCACAGACAAGGGGAAATATTTATAGTATACACTTTTTTAGCTTTTTTTTTTAATTTTAAAGACGCGGGTACAATTCAGGGTTAGATATACAAATGTTCATTATGCAGGTACCCTTGTTGATGAGGTGTGCCCCCCTTCCCCGGACAGACTCCCACTACTGCCAATTCCTTTTCCCCATTCCCATCTCAGCAGTTTTCCACTACTGCCAATCATTTTCTTAGAGTATTGTGATAATTGTTCAAGGTCCGCTTATGAGTGGGAACATGTGATACTCAGTTCTTTGTTTCTGTGAAAGATCACTCAGTATTATAGACTCTAAGTCCATCCAGGTAGCTGTGAAGTTCATGATTTTGTTCTTCTTTATGGCTGTGTAATATTCCGTCATGAATATACACATTTTATAAATACCTTGTTTTTAGAAAATATAAAAAAGTACAAACAACCCAAATTTTAACAATGCATAGACAAAAAAATTTAATCAAATATTTTTATTATATATATGCAGAGCCAGACACAACATTTATATGATTCTTACAGAAGGGCAAAACTAATTCTTTAAAAAAAAAATTCTTGGTAACAGAGAACATATCCGTGGTTGTCTGAGTCCAGAAAAAGAGATTGACTGGCAAGGGGCACATAAAATATAAGCTATATATAAGAAATATATTTGTGAAGAAAATACATAATTGGTCAATAAGCATGAAGTATTATAATATCATTGAGAGGACACTGCACACCCATTAGAATTAATACATTAAATTTGACAATACCAAGTTCTGAACAAGACGTTAAACAATTCTAATACTTGTACCTTGCTGATGTTAATATAAAGTGGCATAGGCTCTTTGGACCAAGTTTGACCATTTCTTGCTGAGTTAACATATAACCCCACAATTATACTTCTAAACTGTTCCAAATAGAAATTAAAGCATATGTTCATACAAAGATGTTGCATTAATATTTATAGCTACCTTATTTATCATAGCCAAAAGTTCGAAGTGACTCTAATGTTCAGTAATAAGTGAATGGATAAGCAATAATGGAAGATTACTCATCCACTAACAAGGATAAATTATTGACATGTACAAAAACATAAATAAATATCAAAAACTTAATGCTGAGCCAAACACAAAATTTATATGAAACTTACAGAAATGCAAAACTAATTTTTAAAACAAATTTTTGATAACAGAGAACATATCAGTGGTTGTCTGAAACCAGAAAAAGAGATTGATTTGCAAGGGGCACATAAAATTTTTTAGGATGGCTTTGGTGAGCTTTACACAGGCATTTACATTTACATTTATACCGAATCCATTCAACTGCATGCAAATTATGCCTCAATACATTTGATCTGGCAAAAGTAATCTAATAGCATTATTTACATCTGAGATTGGTAAAAACAAAAAATGTTTAACAATAAATGCCAATATTATGATAGGAGAAAACGAACACTTTCATACATTGCTGGTGCAGATTGGTACATACTATGTGGCTATTTAGCAATAGTTATCAAATTAGCTCAGTCTTCATTTTATTGTAAAAACATGTTGAAAATATCAGATATACTTTGTATGGTCTTTGGACATACAAGAATGAAACTCACACTTCTAGCTCTAAAATATTTTTAATCAAATAGAATTATAGGAAAAATTCCTGGACTAGGAAAGTACTGGTTGGATGAAAACACAGAGCCAGCACATGAAGCTTCAGCCTTGAAGTTTGGAGAGCAAAAACATTTTAGCTCTTAGAAAGTAGGATAACTTCTAAAGCTTATAGATGTGGATATGGGGAGAAATAACCTATTGTCACATCATACTTTTGTTTCAACTGAGTTCTGACTTTTCATAAAATAGTAATAGGTAACATGCATGGAGTGGTTACATGAGACAGGCACTACATCAATTGATTTAAATATACTTTTATCTCATTTAATTCTCACAGCTCTGTAAAATTCTACTATATTCTTATACCTATTTTGTGAATGAGAAGTAGAAGTTCAGAGATTAATTGGTCAAGAAATTACATTTATAAGAGTGGTAGAACTATGATTAAAGCTAGAGTGTTTGAGCCTAAAGCCAATGCGCCCAGATGATGGTTAATTGCTATGATTTCTCATCTTAAATGATCAAGCATGCTTATTTGAGAGACAAAGTAAAATAGTGCAAATGGTGAGTTAATGAGTCTTGATGTTAGGAAAACAGTTGCTGTAAGTTGTAAACTTTTAGTGAGCAAGGCCAAGTTTTATATTTTATATAAATGCTAATTCTTTAAAGACACTTAATGTTTTATGAAATTGTTTTGTTTAGGAATGCATTTGATTTTCCTTTATGTTCTTGTTCCAGTGTTTTCTCTAAATTGACACTGGTTAAAAATGTTAACTTACACTTCCAGATGAAGCTCTGTCTCCAAACTAATTAAATTTATTAGGCTACTAAAATAAAATTTGTATTGAATTTCCAATTTGATGTGTATGCAAATTAGGTACTTTTTATTGTGGGTCTCCTAAAACTGTCTTGGGTTTTTCTGGCTCCATAATCTCAATTGTCCATAATTTTATGGTTTATTATGATAATCTAAAAACCAAAGGGTTTCAAAGTAGATGGTAATTTATTTTGCCACTAATGAAAACTTAAAACAGTTTTATATTTTTCTCCAAACTGGTACAGAAGAGTAGAATACTAACTATATTGACAATAAGCTCATAATAAACAAGAGACTTAGTAACTTTCTGTCTAAGTTTTAAATGAATTTAAACAATTTTAATGAATTAAGTTTAGACCTAATAAATTATTTTCATTTAAAAATGGTATATTTCTCCCCTAAAAATTATTTTCTCTCAACTTTCACTGCTTTTAATCATATTTTAAATAAAAATTTGTATTGCTCATGTCTTTACTAATAGTCATCTTTTAAGGCTCACAGGTAACATTTTTGGATAGCTGGGATGTCAAATAAGATGCATAAAAAACTGTGATAAATAAAGTGTCAGAAAAACTAGGAAATTACACCATTATTTTAAATATTTAGGAACTGTTAGATTTCTGAATTCTTAAGTGTCTTTGCCTCAACTGCCTCTCTTTACCCACCTCTGTCCACAAGCAAATAAATGAGGTGAAATCCAAATCTATCCATTTTTTCAGGAGTTTCTTTTTCTTATCATTTTACTGCAATTTCCAGCCATGTGTAGTCACTCATCTATTCTTATCTGGGTAAACTGCTTAGAGAGAGGACACCACCTTAACTAAGGTCTCAGCATCACGAATCTTTGCTTTTCTCTTCCCAGACTCAGGATCTTTGCTCCTAAATGGCTTTAAGTTGACTTTCTTCCTCGCTTGTCCCTTTGCTTCTAGATCTTCATGACTGTAGAACACATGAATGATTCTGACCATCTACACTACTCTGTCCCATAGTGAATATGTTCATCCAAATGCTGAATTTTCACTTCTGTTTTGATCATTGCAATTTCAGTTATGGTCCTGACACTTTCCTGCCAGTTTCCTTGCTTGGCTGCTTCCCTTGTCATTACCGACTGGGCTCACTCTCTGTTTCTTTGCTCTTAAATATTACATTTTTAGTGGATCCTAGCAAAAGATTCATTAGAGAAATGAAGGGTTGAAAATAAGTTATCACAGATAAATGAGCTGTCTGTTTTTGATAAATGAAACTGAGACTTTAAATGACAATGATTCTGGTTGAAGTTATGGTTATCTCTTCCCCAGTTGGAATGGTCAGATTCCTGACAGTATCCCATGTATCTCATGGTAGAAAAACACATAGTTGAGAAATATAAGAATTTATGGAGAAAAAATAAGGCATCATAAATGTAAGCTTTTAGAATATTAAAGTATTATTTATATACATTAAAAAGTTAGCACACTAAATCAATACAATGTTGGTGAGAGTTTACACATATCAGATAGCTAAAAACAAAAGCTACAAAATTGCTTTCCATTTATCATCCCTTGCTTTCTAGAAAATGTAAGATTTATTTTCCTAACGCTTACATGCACTCATTATAAAGTTGTTCCTTTATAATGTTGTTTCTTAGACTTGTGGAAAATTCCATTATTTGTTTCTTCTATCTTTTGTCTAAACACTTAGTGCTTGAACCAGCTCTAATCTTTATCAGTGAGCACCTAAAATGCCTCTATCAAAAGTCCATTGAGTCAGTATTAAGCCAGTTTTACTGTTTCTTGTTATGACTTTATCCTCCAGTTCACTGGTAAGGTTTCTACCTTAATTCTGGGATCATGTCCTCAAATAATATCCCAGATCTATGGATTGAGTTTATACCTTATTCCCTTTGTGCATAATTCTAGATATTAATAATCCGCTTGCGTCCTATTATTTTCAAAATTGGGCCCCATCTTGTTTTCTCCAGACACTCCCTGAGCTTCTCTCCATTGTCGTATGTCCTCTATGTCCCTGCCTCCATGACTGCTTAGATAGTTGCACAGCATTGACTTCCTCGTTATCTCTTACCCTATTGCAACTCCTTTCCCACCTGCTGTTGACACGCACGCGCACACACACACACACACACACACATATACACTTGCACACACATGTGTCTTCAGATCACACCAGCTTAGTCTTCAGCCATGAGAGAATTCCAGGCCCCACTCAGGGGACAAATGGAATTCAAAGTAGTCACTGTCTCAGCTTCCCAACATGCTCAGGACTCTTAAGCAGGAGCTGACTCTGGCTAGTTACCATAGTCTAGTGAAGTGGTAGCAGGGGTAAAAAAAAGAGAGCATTAATTTAACTTTTAGGATGTTACATTGACAGGACTTAATTATCATTTCAATGCAAGAAAGGAAGAAGCTGAAGATGACTCAGGTTTCTGGTTTGGGGAACGAGGTGAATACTAGCTCTCCTTCTCTTATCTAGACTGTTGAAATGACTTCCTAATTGTCTTGCCCTCTGCTAGTCTTTTATTGCCTTTCTAAATCACATATTACGTCCTGCACTAAAACCTTCCATGGTTTCATATTAACTGCAGGATAAAGTCTAAATTCTCCACTGCAGCTGAGTTTTCCCACAATTCAATGCTAAATGTAATGTCTTATCCCATTATACTCTGACCAAATCATCAGCTAGGTGTACACTTTTATATCTCTATGCCTTTGCATATGGCATTTCTTTGTCTGAAATGTTCTTGCTACCATCATCGTCCCCTTAGAATCATGATCAGTTTTCAAGGCCTAGTTCAAGTGTTACTCATTATGTAGAAATAGTGTCTCCACTATGCTTTGATATCTCCGTGTGTAGAACTTTATTGTTGGTTTTCTGATATTCCATCAAAGTTTCTTGTTTACATCTCCTTCATTAAAAAGTAATGTAATTCATGTAATTAACTTCTAATCTTATGTTTAAAAAGAAAATTTTAGACAGTTTTTAGGTCTATTAGTAAGGTACCATATTTTATTCATTATTTCAAATATGCTGTTAAATGGCTGGTTTCAAACATTCAAAAATAAAACCTATAATTTAATAAAATTAATATAGCAATGACATCTATAAAATTATTTATTGAATATTGTATTTTGGATGTTGTTTGCTAAAGAACACAGAAAGAGATGCACTGATGGGGTACCCATGGAAGATAATTTCGGGACACTTTAAAGAGCAACATCTGGCTAGGCACGGTGGGTCGAGCCTGTAATCCCAGCACTTTGGGAGCCTGAGGCAAGAGGATTACCTGAGCCCATGGGTTTGAGACCAGCCTGGGCAACATGCTGAGACTTCCTTTCTACAATAAGTCAAAAAAATTAACCAGGTGTGGTGGCACACGCCTGTAGTTCCAACTACTTGGAAGGCTGAGGTGGAAGGATTGCCTGA
>CAUYQG010219462.1:0-19746 GCA_963574415.1 Tarsius wallacei | reverse complement strand
CACCTGGGCAAGCGAGACCTCATCTCTACAATAAATCCAAAAAATTAGCCGGGCGTGGTAGCGTGCACCTGTAGTTCCAGCTACTTGGAAGGCTGAGGCGGAAGGATCGCCAGAGCCCAGCAGGTCGAGGCTGCGGTGGCTGGGAGCAGCCACTGCACTCCAGTCTGGGCGACAGAGTGAGACTCCAACTCAAAAAAAAAAAAAAAAAAAAAAATTACCAACATCATTCTTTTCAGACCTGGAAATGACAATACATACGTTCTTATGGAAACATAAATGACCACAAATAGCCAAAACAATCCTTAGCAAAAGAAACAAAGCAGGAGGTATCACACTTACAGACTTCTGCAAAGCAAAAGAAACTATTAAGAGAGCAGGAGACAGCCCACAGACTGGAAAATAATATTTGTCAATTGTATATCTGACAAAGGTCTAACATCTAGGATCTACAAGGAACTCAAATGTGCTGAAAGGAAAAAAACAAAAACAAAAACAAAAAACAGCCCCATTCAAAAGTGGGCAAAAGACATGAATAGACACTTCTCTAAAGAAGATATATGGGCAGCCAACAGACACATGAAAAACTGCTCAGCCTCACTCTTCATCAGATAAATGCAAATCAAAACCACATTGAGATACCACCTAACTCCAGCTAGAATGGCCATCATTAAACAACAACAGATGCTGGTGAGGATGTGGAGAAAAAGGAATGCTTCTACACTGCTGGTTGGAATGCAAACTAGTGCAACCTCTTTGGAAGACAGTGTGATGATTTCTGAAAGAACTAGAAATTGACCTTCCATATGACCCCACAATCCCCCTATTGAGAATATACTCAGAGGAACTCAAATCATTCTACAAAAAAGATATTGGCACACGCATGTTTGTTACAGCTCTTTCACAATAGCAAAAACATGGAACCAACCATGCTGTTCCTTGAAACTGGACTAGATTTAAAAAATGTGGTACATATACAAAATGGAATATTAGCTGGGCTCGGTGGCTCAGCCTGTAATCCCACGCCTTTGGGAGGCTGAGGTGAGTGGATTGCCTGAGCCTGCGGGTTCGAGACCCGCCTGGGCAAGCGAGACCTCATCTCTACAATAAATCAAAAAATTAGCCGGGCGTGGTAGCGAGCGCCTGTAGTTCCAGCTACTTGGAAGGCCGAGGCGGAAGGATCGCCGGAGCCCAGCAGGTCGAGGCTGCGGTGGCTGGGAGCGGCCACTGTACTCCAGTCTGGGTGACAGAGTGAGACTCCAACTCAAAAAAAAAAACAAAACAAAAAAAACAGCATGACCCTTGTGTTCCGTTCTCCCTATTCACCTGATCTTGCCCTTAGTATCTTTTTTGTTTGTTTGTTTCCCTGAATGAAAAAAGTCCTCAAAGAGAAACATTTTGCCCAGGTAGAAGAGGTGAAATTTAAAAAATGGCAGAAGCATTAAAAGGCATCAAAATTGACAAGTTCAAAAACTGTTTTGAGCAGTGAAAAAAGCATTTTGATAGATATATTGGGTCAAATGGAGAGTACTTTGAAGGTGACTGAAATTTAAACATGTAAGAATAAATATACAATTTTTTGTAAATAAATTCTGGAAGTATAAGATAAAACTGATAAGTATGACTCTGGTTACCTCTGAGAAGATAGAATTTGAAGATATAGAGATATGTTTAACTTCTCAATTTGTGTATGTATATACATAATAATAGGATTATGGGAAATTTTCACCCTCTTTGTGTTGTTCTATATTTTTAAAATTTAAAAAATCTAAAAGGACTAAAGGTAGCTTAAATACTTTAAAGTATTTCTATAGCATGAATATAAAAGCCTCAAAATAATAGAAATGAGCAATTTACAGAATTTTTAAAAATATATTTATATTCTAGAGAGTAAACTGATTTTTGAGGTTTAGCTTGATTGACTCAAGCTAAATGTATCCTATATCAAAAATGTCTTTCCAGGATTTCTGAGAATTTCCAATGGTTCTTATTTTTGAATTTCTGCTTCTGCTTAAATCCAGATCTTTCCATTTCTCACCTCCCAAAGCTGTTCTCATCTGCCTGTTCCATGCCTACCAGATGCAGAACTTGGCCCCATTTCTTTGATTTCTTCTCTCCCCAAGCATTACATCCGGCATGTGTATATGTAGCATACTTTTCTGAAGATTTACAGAGGTAGGAAGGGTTTACATTTAGAATGCTGCAAATAATTTTAAATTGAATGTTAGCCATTCCTCTTCTTAGAGGGTCTTCAGTCACTTTTCCACTTTGTCATCTTTCTTGTCACTAGTCAATATCACCTTCTGCCATGTTGCATTCTTTCCACCAGACCTCTTCTCTGGTCTCTTTTCCTGCTCTTTCCCCAGGCCCCGAATTCCTGTATCATACTTAGGTAGAGGAAGGTTAGTTATCCCTTCTATTTTCTGGTGTCCTTGAGACCCCATCTTCCCCAACCATACCAACCTATCAAGATATATTCCTCAGCAAAGACAGTCGCCTCCCTAAGAGGAACTCTGGTTCCTGCTGTTAAAATAATAATTTCCTCTCTTTCACTTCATATTGTGGTTATAAATGTAACTGATAAAATAATTAGCACATTAATTATCTTTATTAACTCTTCCTGTTGTTTTCTTTTAAGTAAAGCCTTATCCTTTGGTCAGTGGTGTTGATAGATGAGTCTTAATTGACCTTGGCTTTCTGCTGTGAAATGTAAGAGTTGTGAAATCTCGGCATCATTATGACATCTAGTCACACTTTCATTTACTAAGGATAGGCAACAAATGACATCTCTCTGCTAAAAAAAAGTTAGTTTTATAATTAAAGTATAAGCAGAAATACAATTCATAAAGTTGCAAATTATTCTTCATTGATAGTACTTAGCTTAACAGTTAGTCAATGAAAACTTGGTTATATATAAGGTTCTATAGCACTAAGAGACCTTAACCAAAGTCTCTGTGTAAGGTTTATTTTACTACCTATTAGAGGCAGTATAGCATAGAGATAGGAAGAAAGCTTTTGGTGGTAGAAAAACCTAAATTAATTTATGCTCTTTTCTGTGTGACCTTGGGCATGTTTTCTTAATTGAACCTCAGTTTCCTCATCTGTACAATAAAGATAATGATATAAACCATATAATGTAGTCAATACATAGTAGCAATAGAACTTTAGCAATAATTACTATTAACTTTATAATACTTATTATTCTTATGTTTATTACCACTAATTACTTTTCACTTTAAATTCACATGGGCTCTGACATACTTTCTTCTGGCTTCTAGAACATCTTCCTTTTCTGGCTTTCCTTTGACATCACTGGTCAACTCTGTAGTTTATTTTATTAAATCCTCTTCAACTTCCCTGACTTCTAATATTGATGAGCCCCAGAGTTCAATTCTTGGACCTCTTTTCTTTGTCTCTTTCTATTCAATTCCTAGGTAATCTTAACCAGTCCTGTTGCTTTTATTATCTTTATTGTTATGTCTATGTTTTAGTCTCAATTTTCTCTGAACTTCAGACTTGTATACCCTATTGCCTACACTATATATTTGGATGCCCAATATGTGTCTCAAATTTAACATGTTCTACCCTTCCCCCAATTTTACTTATTTACTTATAAATGAATAACACTTCTAGTTATATAAGTAGTCAAAAATCTTAGCGTCTTCCTTGATGCCCTTTTCTCACATATCCAGTCCATCGGCAAATTTTATCAGCTCACTGTAAATCCAGATCTAGAATCTGACCATTTCTTACCACCTTTACATGCTGTCACCATAATCCAAGCCACTGCTCTGTCTAGATGACTACAATAGCTTCTTAACTAGCCTTCCTACTTCCGCTGTTGTCCCTTACACTTTTTTCTGCAATCAGAGTGATCCGTTTAAACCAGTAATTACTTTTCTGTTTAAAATTCTCTAATAGTTTTGCATACATATAGAATAAAATCTAAAAATACTTGCTATGGTCTACAAGATGCAGGATGACTTGGCTCCTGGCAACTGATTCGTCTCCTGCCACTTTCCATCTCCCTCATCTACTCCAGCCATAGCAGCCTCTTCACTCTGAATGCGCCAAGCATATTCCTGCCTTCACATTTGCTGTTCTCTCTGCCTAAAATGTTCTTCACCCAGATATTCACGTGGCATGTTCCTTCATTTCATTCGGTTCTCTACTCAAATGCCAGCTCATCAGAGAAACCTTCTTGACCATGCTATCTGAAATTACACCTTATTCCCCATGTCCTGCCCTCCTTCAGTCTCTCTTATTTATTCTTCTTTGTTTTTCATCTGTAGTGCTTATTATTACTTGCTATTTTCTATAATTGCTACCCTTCCAGAAGGTTAGTTCCCTGAGGGTAAGGACTTTGTTTTGTTTGTTGCTGTATCCCCAGGACCTAGAATATTACCCGTGGTACTCCCTGTTTGTTGAATGAATGAATGAATGAAAAGTTTTTTTTCTCTATCAAAGACATTTCTTATCTTACTAATGTACTTTTTAAAAATCCTCGGAAAAAAGCAGTCTTTTAAGAAATTGTGGTAAATACTATAAAATTTACAATCTTAACACTTTTGAAGTGTACAATTCAGTGGTATTAAGTACATTCACATTGCTCTGCTACCATTACCACCATGTATCTTCAGAAGTCTTTTCATCTTGCAAAACTGAAACTCTGTACACATCAAACAATAACTCCCATTTCCTCTGTTCCCCATCCCCTGGCAGCCACCATTCTTTCTGTCTGTCTACTTTCTGTCTCTATGAGCAGTCTTTTAGTTCGCTACTAAGAGGTAGGGTTTGAACATTTAGGGGAGTCAAACCACCCCTCAGCTTTCTTGTAACAAGTATTTATTGAATAACTGCCCTGGGTTTGGTACTGTGCTAGGTGCAATAGGGATACACAAGTGGTGTTCTTTATTGTAGAACAGTTCTATTCTGTTGAAAACAAGAATTGTGTTTGGCTTTTCTCTATTTTTGTTCTCTCTGGGCCCCATGCTGACCAGATGGTGTCTGCCCACATCAAGGGCAGATCTTTCCTACCTAGTCCACTCAGACTCACATACTAATAATCTCTTCTAGAAACATGTTCATAGACACACTCCAAAAGAATACCAGATTTCCAAGTATTCCTTGATCCAGTAAAGTTGACACCTAAAATTAACCATCATAGTATGAATTTTGTGTTTTATAGTCATTTCCTGCTTTCCCCTTCTTTTTATCTGGTCATTTCAAACTGATACCTTCTTTTAAGTAAAATTAGTATAAAAATAAATATTTTAATGTGAACAATTCTGTGACATAGAGTACCTCTTCACAACAATGTGCAACTTCCACTTCTGTTCAGACCAAAGTGTTTTAATTATCCCCAAAGAAAACCCCATAATCATTCATAAGTCACTTCCTTTCTCCAGCCCCTGTCAATAAATGTTATGTTCCGCCGGGCTCGGTGGCTCAGCCTGTAATCCCTCGCTTGGGGAGGCTGAGGTGAGTGGATTGCCTGAGCCCACAGGTTTGAGACCTGCCTGGGCAACTTGGTGAGACCTCATCTCTACAATAAATCAAAAAATTAGCTGAGTGTGGTAGCGCGTGCCTATAGTTCCAGCTGCTCGGAAGGCTGAGGTGGAAGGATTGCCTGAGCCCAGCAGGTCAAGGCTGCGGTGGCCGGGAGCGGCCACTGCACTCCAGTCTGGGCGACAGAGTGAGACTCCAACTAAAAAAAAAAAAAAAAAAATATGGCATGTTCCTTCATTTCATTCAGTTCTCTACTCAAATGCCAGCTCATCATAGAAAGCTTCTTGACCATGCTATCTGAAATTACACCTTATTCCCCATGTCCTGCCCTCCTTTGGTCTCTCTTATTTATTCTTCTTTGTTTTTCGTCTGTAGTGCCAATCTGTCTCTATGAGTTTACTTATTCTGAATATTTCATATAAATTAAATAACACAGTGTGTGACCTTCGTGTCTGACTTTTTAAACTTAACATAATGTTTTTGAAGTTCATTCACATTGTAGTGTGTCATCAGTACTTCATTCTTTTTATGGCTGATTAATATTACATTTTATGCACACACCACAATTTCCTTATCCATTTATTTGCTGATGGACATTTGGGCTGTTTCTACCTTTTGGCTGTTGTGAATAGTGCTGTTGTGAACATATGTGTGCAAGTATTTGTTTGGGTACCTGATTTCAATTATTTTGGGTATATAATTAGAGTCGAATTGCTGAGTCATATGGTAATACTATGGATTACTTTTTGAAAAACCATCAAACTATTTTTGATAATGACTGAACTATTTTTATATTTCTGCCAGTAGCATACGAGGGATCCAGTTTCTCTACATCCTTGCTAACACTTGTTGCTTTCTATTTTTTGTTTTGTTTTGTTATTAGAGCCATCCTACTAGTGTGAAGTGGTATTCCATTGTGGTTTTGATTTACATTTCCCTAATTACTAATCTTTTCATGTGCTTGTTGACCATTTGTATATCTTCTTTGGTGAAAAGATAATTTTTGAGAACTATAATAACAGCATTCAGCTTGATGGAATCTTTTTCTTGTTTTGGTTAAATTTCTCTTGATTGTACCCCTAGGGAGTGCTACAATGGCAGAATTGAGCAATTGCCATAGATACCATATGAGCCATAAAGCCTAAAATATTTACTATCTGACTCTTTACAGAAAAAGTTTGCCAACTCTGTATTAGAAATTCTCGTTCCTTGTTCTTAGCTTCTGATACTTTCACAGCCGTGATCATTGGTGGCCCAAGAAGCCCTTAAGAGAGTAAGGAGCTACTCATTGTGGGGATAGTTCAAAATAGAATATTCAGTTTAGTTCTCATAGATGACCAATTTTTTTTTTTAGTTGATACATACTAAATTACAAGGTTAAAATATTAAACATAGGAACCATGTATAAAATTCCTAAAATATCATTTAAATTTCATGTGTTACTATCAAGAGTATCTCCCATCCTTTCTAAAGATTCCTTTGGCACCAAATTCTGAAATACTCTGAGTCTAGCATTAACTGTTGTAGTATCATCATGTTACTCAATATCACATTGAACAGGGGCATCCTGTATTTCAGAACTTATGGAATTAAATTATAAAATTTTAAAAATTTATTCCTTTTTGTAAGTAGGGGTATCTTCTCACATTTCTTTGACTTTTTTAAAAATAAGAGTTGATTAGGTATCCAAATTGTAGTGATTTGTAATGATATGTATTTTATTAGAAGGAGGTTGTTAATCATAATCACTGGCATGCTTTGTGTAGACCTTTTGAATGAATGTTGACTTAAGGAAATACCTTTTGAATAAAAAATACCAAGAGGTAAAGAACATTAGGCTCAATTGGGCTTTTCCACTTTCTACCGTGATATTACCATAAACTGAATGTACCAGAATATTAATCTCATTGTGGAAGCTATATTCTCTTATGTTCTGATGGCATGTTTAGTTTTACAGTTAAGGGAAACTGAATGTTTAAGAGCAAAGTTCAATTCATTCCTAAAGTAATACTTCCCATTTTGTAGCTATTAGATTATGGGTGAGATTGAATTAAGGTAATAGTCCCAAAACCCTAGAGGATGCCAAATAAGTAGATGCCATGCTCTTGTCTATTAAGACCTTTCACCTCTCAAGCCAACTCAGCTGCTGTAACTCCCAAATATTTATCTTCTCTGATAAATATGCAAGATTCTCTTTTAAGTAAAATTGTATAAACCTCTAGTAGCATCCTATGTCTTTTTGTATTTTTATTGGTTTCTGTATTCTCTAACTCCTTGGCAACTTGTTAACGAACAAGGCTCACTTTAATAATATCACTATGTTTAGATTCTTGTTATTAGAAACTGTGTGCAAAATGCTATAGGAAATCCCAATCATTAAAGTTGAGGTTTGTTGCTATACTGCTCTTCAATCTACCTCCCCATGTGAGATCTTTAGTTGATATAATATTCTTTTCCTTTGTCATTATCAAGAATTCCTACTCTGCTTTCAAAGTAGGGTTATAACTTGGTCTATTCATATTTCAAACTCTTATTTTAGTATTTTCTACCACCACATAGCCTGTCCTTGTTCTGATATGGAACTGAGATATTTTTTAAATGATCATAATTGTTATTCCTTCTACATTTTTTGGTCAGGTTTCAAAAATCCTGATGCCTTGGTTGTACTCCATACTGAGTAAATAAAAATGTCTGGGGGTGGGGGCACTAGGCATCACTAGTTTTTAAAAAAATTTCCAGGTGATTCCAGTGTGCCACAAGGTTTGGAAACCATTGACAACTTATTAGCCATATAGCTTAGGGGTTCTTTCTCCACTTATCTAGTCCTCAGGATTGATTAGACAACCTTATAACGATGCATTTTAGCTACTTGAGAAAAAAAGGTGCTATATAAACATAAGATATTACTGTTATCATTATTATCTAAGCTGTAAAGAAGCCATTTTTGTGATAAAATATACATACCATAAAACTTACCATTTTAACCTTTTTTTTTTCTTTTCTTTTTTTTTTTTTTAAGAGATGGAAGTCTTGCTGTGTTACCTGGACTGAAGTACAGTTGCTATTCACAGCTATTCACCTGGGCTCAAACAATCCTTCCACCTCAGTCTCCCCAGTGGCTAGGACTACAGGCACGCACCACTGCTCCTAGCTCATTTTCACCATTTTAAATTATACAGTTCAGTGGCATGAAGTACATTCACATTCGTTCAACCATCACTACCATCCATCTGCAGAAGTTTTTTCATCTTCCCAAACTCAATACCCATTAAACAATAGCCCCTGGCAACCACCATTCTATTTTTTTGTCTCTATGAATTTGACTATTCTAAGTATCTCATGTAAATGGAATCATACAGTATTTGTCCTTTTGTGATTACCTTTTTTCATTTAGTGCAATATCTATTGTTGTAGCATGTGCCAGAATTTCCTTCCTTTACATACACACACACACACACACACACATACACACACACATTTTGTTTATTCATTCATCTGTTGTTTGGGGATAAGTTGTATTAATATCACCAGATGAGCAAGCATCTGTCAGTAGTAACTATTTTTTACAAAATATGGCAAAAATTAGGTACTGCTCCAAACGCTTCTTAGATTTTCTCAAAGGTAGTAGTAGAATTCCATTTTATCTGAATCCGCTTTCCTACCCAGGCTATGGATCAATCCTGCAGAGGTTGTGTTCCACAAATATAGTGACAAAAGTTTCTGTATGTCAAGAATGAAATAAAGGATTCATGCCGTATAGTTTAGTTTAATTCCCAAATGGTAGGGTAAAATTGCAACCTTAAAACCAACCTAAAGGCCAGGCACAGTGGCTCATGCCTATAATCCCAGCACTTTGGGAGGCCAAAGCAGAAGTATTGCTTGAGCCCAGGAGTTCAAAACCAGCGTGGGCAGCATGATGGGACCTCATCTCTCCAAAAAAAAAGAAAGAAAGAAAAGAAACCCAACCTAAAAAGGTTCCCTGGTCATGTTGCCCTAGAAATTGTAAATTAATTAGGTTGAATTTAGAAATCTAGAAGCCACATTAAGATTTTTATTGCTGCTTATGTTCTTCAGATAGGCCTTTTAGTTCTACTTTCACACATAGTCTTAGCTTCTTTTATTCTTTTTTTTGAGTTCAGGTCTCACTCGTTGCCCAGGCTGGAATACATTGATACAGTGGCACAATCACAGCTCACTGCAGCCTCCACTCCTGGGCTCAGGCGATTCTTATACCTCAAGTTGAGTAGCTGGGTCTACAAGTGCGTGCCACCACACCTGGCTAATTTTTAACATTTTTTTTGTAGAGACGAGGTCTCACTCTGTTGCTAGGGTGGTTTTGAACTCCTGGGCTCAAGCAATCCTCCTGCCTTGGCCTCCCAAAGTGCTGGGAATACAGGTGTGAGCCATTGTGCCTGGTCCTTTCCTTTCACTCTTAATGAACTACTCTGTCTCTTAATGTCTGTGATGATATGCTTTCTTTTTTACAGGCAGTTCCACTAGGTGTTTTCACAAGAGTTCAGCTGTTAGTCAATAAGTGGGACTTTTATGGAGGCAATCAACTTTGGAAAAGTTGGAATTTGGAAAAGTAGTGATTACTTCTAACATTGCTTTTCTGAAGGCATTACCTTTTCATATTCCCACAACACATCCACCTATCCTTATTGCATAGAGGAAATTAATTTTCATTTGTGTGTATATATTTCACTTTTTCATTTATAATAAAAGGCAATTGAAATGAAAAGAGGCTTGACCATACCACTGAAAAGAAGAGAAACTTTAAATTTTGTTGATCTCTTCGAATTAACAACTGGGCTGCCTCAGTGTGCTTTAGAGTTATAAGAATGCCCTAAAATTGAGAATCTGATGGGACAATATAATTGTTGAGCCAATTCTACAGGTGAGACATAAAGACAACTTGTTCTTCTTGTCTGAAGACTAGTCTATAAATCTTTACAGAGAGGCTAAGAGTGAGTAAACAATCCTTTCTTTCTAGATCTTCATCTGCTGGTGGACGTGGCCTGCAAGCAGGAGCACTTTCCAAAGGAGGAAGAATTAAAAGAGTGAGGAATGGATGATACATGTGATATTGTGCACTAGCTGTAGCTAAAGGCAGACTAGCTTTGCACATGACACGCTGTTGGGATTTTTTCAGTTCTGTTAAGGAAAAAAAGTATTTTTGTTTTGTTAATTGAGAATTTTGTTCATTGAGAATTGAGAATTTGGTATTTACTACAGCGATTTATTTTAGATTATTTGCCTTGACAAACTTCTAAACATCTAGCAGCCATTTTTTTTTTTTTTCTGCCCAGATAACTTTCAAATGAAAAGTCCTGGACTTCTGTTACAGCCAAAAACTTCTAAAATCTGCTGCATCTGAGGTACTGAAGACAAATCTGCGTGTGTGCTGATTTGCTGTCTTGCCACTCTCAAACTAGTCAGCACAACTCCAGTGGGGAGTTCAGTCTCTGTTTCAAGTCACAGTGTGATCCTTTTAGAGAAGATTGTGTGAGAAACAAAGACATGTGAGATCACCAAGATCACAGGGCTAAATGGGTCAGGAATTCCAGGGAAGAAACTCTGGGGAAGAGCTAATTTTCTAAGCGATTAACCAGGAAATTCTCTTACTTCCTAACCCAGCATTCTGTTTCAAGAGCAAGGCATCCAGACTTGGACTATCCATCACACTTAGCAGCCCCTGATTCTTTTATATTAATGGGGGCATTCTCCTATTTTCATGTATTTCTTTATTTTAATGATACATTATCATAAATGATAGGAAGGTTTTGTTAATATATCACTTATTTAAATATCTGCTAAAGAAAAGTATTTAACTTGTTTAATATAATTGTATTTATAAATGCTGGTAGATTTAAAGGTTTTAAAGCTCTATATTTTTATCATTATTGCAGGATGGAAGGATAAAGGATTCATGTGTAATATTTTTATTTTAAAGGAGAAAGGGTACAATGTGTTAACAAAAACAAGAGATTTAACACAATGTTTTCTTATTTTTGACTTTTGCGTTCAATAAGTAAAAATCCTCATCTATATAAGGTGTTGTGTGCAAATTTGGGAGAAAACAGATTAGTAGTCATTTAGCAGAAGCTGTGCCTCAGATTTTTAAAAATAGTTTATATCTGATTTAAGCTTCTGAAAGAATTTTGGATAGTGGGATAGACTATAAAATTTTTTTCTTATCCCTTCTATAAGATTCTAAGTTTTAGTAGTAGATTTGGGGCCTTTATTTTATTTTTTAGGAGAGAAGGATATCTTGGATGTACACTTTCTGTGGCTGATCCCTTACTTGCTCATCCAATGACACAAGAATCTTTCTGATTTAAAACCTTTTAAATTGACTACAACTTTCTATTGGATTCTGCTTCAGTTTTCCTCATAAGCAATGCAGAAACAAAAGGAAAGCCCAGGAATATGAAACTAATTAAAAAGAAAAGGCACTTACTGATTTGACATCGCACTATTGTGGGTGTAACAGTTCATTTCCTATATTGCATTGTGCCTTTCCAATGATATCAAACCCTAAAAGTGTTACAGAGATCTAGATATTTTAGAAAAGGGTAAGCTCTGTATTGGTCTGCAGTGATTCAGTTTAGGTATTAAAGTAGGCTCTGAAAAGTGTCCTGTCTGGTCCATTTGATAAGGCTATGTGATGGACATTTATTCATCTTTAATAGCAAGGTTTAAAAGATGAAAAAATTATCAAGACGCCTACATCTTTTGACCAGACTATATAATATTTTGGCAATGTCTAAATGAAAGAACTTTGCCTTTTCTCTGTCATGTTGAAGAACTGACATACTATGTAGGTGATATATCTTTCCTTAAATATGGCCTTCTTAGCTTTATATATGTTGAGATAATATCTTTTGAGAAATATGTGTCAAGCAGGAACTTTGGCATAGATTTGGTTTCAGTGGTTTTAAGACTCAGTTAATGAAATGCCTTAATCAGCTTTCCAAACATTTTTATACGTGACTGCAACAGACCAAGGAGCTGGATCTCCTACTATACTCACATGTCTGGTACCTATCAACTAAAGCTATCCTTAATGACTTGGGCAAAATGACAAAAGGTATAATAAAATCTTCTTGTAAATTAATCAGTAGGATCTGACACAACCAGTCAACTAACAAGGTTCCTGACTGGCACCTCAGTATTTCAGCACCTTAACCACTGACAAGTTTCAGTCAATCAACAATAAAGTGAGTGTTCCAACTAGACTTGTTGTCTTGCTTGTTTTTACTGTTTGATTGGTGGTCAATAGAAAACTCAATCATTATGACCATTAATAATAATAATAATAAACTATATAAAGTTCAAAAGGGAATATACTCTGTTTTTCAAAGAATGTGATTAAAATTTTTTTCATTTGCACCTGAATAGTGCTTTAATTTTTAAAATGTCATTAAGGATAAGGGCAATTCTTAGATATGGTCTTTTGAAAAGGGATTAATGATCTTTAGTAAATTTGGTCACTCCAGAGGTGAAAATTATCCCGGAGGGTGATCTGTCTCATATGTACAATTAGGTAGTAGGTGGTGGGATGGGCATTTCATTATGATAGTGCAAGCATATTATGTCATCTCTGGGGAAATATTGTGGTATATCAACCTGTGAAGTATAACTCCAAAACTTTGAAGTTGAAGAATAATTTATCTTATAGTTCTGGTAACCTAAATAAACACAGTATATCAGTGAACTAAACTACGTAGAGCTGTTTGGTTTTATCCTGAGTTTCTCAAGGTCTCCAGATTCATGAAACATGTCATCTTTCCCAGATCTCAGAGTTTCTTCAAGGGAGGGCAACTGCATTTATAATGTTCTTCCTTCTTTCAACTAAGTATACACATTAATTACGAGGTTTAGGTCTCTTAATTTCTTTGCAAGTTTCAAATAAATAAATTAGACAAAGTCCATTTGTAGGTGAGTAATTTTTGTTTAGTTTAAAGATAATTTTGTGAATATAAATGACATGTAATGTATATTTTGCATTATTTATGCTATATAATTATATAACATACATAGAATAAAAACATAAACCATAATAGATCTTTAAAAATTCTCTCTGGTAGAATTAGAGCTTTTCCTATCTTTTGGGAAAAAAAGCTACAAACAGTTTATATAGTTGACTGTCTGTATCATTGGGTTCCACATCCATGAATTCGTTTAACTTCAGATTGAAAAAATTGGGGGAAAAAAAATTCCATCAAGTTCAAAAAAACAAAACGTGAGTGTGCCGTGTGCCATACACATTGAATCCATGTGAACTAAGTGATGTATAAGCATTGCATTAGGTATTATAAATAGTTTAGAGATGATTTAAAGAGGATATGCATAGATTATATGCAAATAGTAAACCATCTATAAAGGACTTGAGCATTGGCGGATTTTGGTATTCTCAGGGGATACTGGAACCAGTTTCCTGTGGTATTGATGGACTATTGCACTTGCATTATATTCTTAAGGTCCAAACAAAGAATAAATGCTAAATTAAGAGTTTACTTTAGAATTTACCTCTGTTTTAGGTTAGTTATTATATCTAAAATTCTGAAACTATTCTCATAAACCTTATCTATAGGGGAAAAAATATTCAAGGTGAGTAGGCCACTCATACTTTTTGCTTTTAGAATCATTATGTCATTTAATCTTCACAGCAAACCTGTAGTGCAATTATTATTGACACTTTACAGATGATGAAACAGATGTTCATTTGTACATGAGTAAAAAACATAAAATTTACCATCATAACCATTTTAAGTATACAGTTTTGTATGCTAACTATAGTCACATTGTTGTTCATATGTATAATTTTGAAAGTTTTTGGCAGCAATTAAAAAATAAAGTGGCCACAGTTAAATGTAATCTAGTAAATTTGAAAATTCCAATGTTTTAAACATATTAGAAATTTTTGCATTATTTCTAATGGCAAGGTAGCTACCTTGGGTTCTAGTTAATAAACGTAGTGATTAGCCAGAAATTAGTTTTATTTTTGCTTACACTTTTCATTGAGCATATTTTACCCTTTTGCTTATATTTATGACCCAGGGTATAGGTCTGATCTATAATATTATTTCACCTCCCAAAGATGTGAAAAGAAAATAAGAATTGGATTCCAGACCTCTGACGTCAACCTAATCTGAAAACTCCATGCTGGCACAGTCTGGACAGAGCTACTGAATTTAAATTAGTAAAAGTTGAAGAAAAGCTATGTGTAGAATGGACAGAGTCCTCCCCAGGGTAGCTGACATACTCAGCAATAAATCAGTAAATGCTACTGCACAGAATTACTTTGTCCTGGCTTTGTGCCATTTATAGACACTAAAACCCAGGAAGAGTAGAACTTCAGTATTTGCAAAACCTGTGTCCATTCTTTTATCTTCTGAATTTTCTTTCTTTTTTTTCTTTTTGTTTATTTCCTCATACCACCATCTATGCTCTATTGGGTGCAGAATCTGCTTAGATATGTTTGAGTGACCCTGATTTACATGTGGTAGCTTGCTTATCCAGAGAAAGGTATTGAGGATGACATTAGATGCAGTTTGGCTGTGGCCCAATAGAGGGAGTAGAGGAGCTGAGAGAGGAGAGAGGGAAAGAACGTGTCTGGTTGAGAAAGTGTGTTTGCGTATCAGGAGGAGGAGGGGCAGGGTGGGGGGTGGTTGCCTCTGGCTGCTCCACCCTCACTTTGTCAGCAGGTAGAGAGCGTGATTGCAGTCCCAGGGGAGGGAGTCAGAGCTAGAACACCAATTACAAACCACAGGCTTCCTGCTCTAGGGAGTTGATCCAGAATTGTCTTTCTGGAAGGGAAGCACTCGAATCCTTCCGAACTTTCCAAGTCCATCCATGATTCAGAGATATTGCCTTCTCCCTCTGGGATTTTCTGTGTTTCTGGTAGTGAATTGTTGCTGATGTATTTGCTACTTTGCTTCTTTTCTCTTTCAAGATTTGAACATTTTATATAATGTTCGGGAAAAAAAGAACTTTTGTTAGAAAGGAGATTTCAGAAATGATTTTGGATCTTCTATAAGTGTTTTTAGAGTTCTTGGGGACAGTAGCTCTCATCCTGGAGTAAGTTTCTGCCTTTGACCTGCATGGATTATTTTTTCAGGCTGCGGAATTTCTCGGCACCTACCTGTAGTGTTGGGCACTTGGTTTGGTTGCAGAGTAAGAAGGTGGAAGAATGAGCTGTACTTGGTTAAGCAGTTGAAACCTTTTTGAGCAGGATCTATAAAAGCGTAATTGAATTTGTTTCACCCCCGTGGATTCCAGTGGGCCCGACAGCGCAACAGGTTTGCAGATTTCTTTTGAAATTCTTTTTTTTTTTTCCCTCCCTCTGCCTCAGCAAAAGAAAAGAATCTATATAACAGGTTCATGTTCAGTTGCTTGGCTTTTCAGTACTTATTCTGAAGACTTTATAAGATTCTTAAACTTGACCTCAGAACACAGCAGGCTTTGTGGGTGAAGTGCATTTATGTTAACTTAACGGTGCACATTTAAAAAAATCTTATTCTGTATCTGTACAAAAACCCATATTTTCATATATGCCTAGAAATAGCACAGATCCTCTCTACTCAGGCTTACTTGTTTTTTTTTTCCAGGGTGTTCTACTTAGAGCCTGTGACTGATCACCTCCCTGTTCCTCTTATCTTTTTTCTCCCACCCCCTTAAGGAATTTGAAAATGTGTTAGGAATAGTCCTTTTTTTTTTTTAATGAATCTAGAAAGTTACAAATTATAACATCTGGATATTAAAATAGTTTCCAAAAGCACCTCATGGGAAACCAAAGTGTTTGGCATTGTCAAGCTGGAGCATAAAATCTGAAATCCCAAAGAGAAAGAAAAATGGAGCTAGAAATATGAATTTTAACTGGGAAAAATAATTGGAAAAATGAACTTTTTCGAATATTCTAATTATGAAAGTTATAAAAGATTGTGATGCTTAAGATTACCCTGTAATATGTAAAGATACAGAAATTAGCATCTAGTTTCTGGGCAGCTTTTAGTAGAATACAAAAAAATTATAGTATATCTAAATTCATGAAAAGTATGTAAATTCAATGGGCCTAGACTTTTGGCTACACTGAAATACAGTTCAATGTGGAAGCTTTTCTAAATACATGTTGTGGCATCTTTGGACATCCCTCAAGGTGTGGCCTGAATATTTTATTATTGTTCTCTCTTCTGCTGTGTTAAAAACAAAATTATGTTTGTGATGTTTAGTCATTTACCATTGACAAATGTTGTGGCTTAAAAAGGGCCATCTCTTCGTTTTCTGAGCTGTAATTCTTCACTCTCACCTTTGATGCATGGCCTTGGCTGTTTACTTTGCCTTGTTTTGTTCATGAACATCGGGTTTGGTGCCTGCAACTTGATGCATATGGAAGAGCAACTCCAAGTGATCTGACATAATAAAAATTCACGATGTGACATTCAATCTCAAGCAAAGTTGGAAACTCAAAGAGAAGTGGTGATATCTTACTAGTCAGAGTGAAGATGGGAGAAAATGACATACCTGCAGCAGAAGTGGGCTGAAAATACCCTCTTCTGTGCCCAATCAGGAATGCCACTTGTTCTTGGGAATATACTTTAGAAAAAGGAAGGGCCAAAACTACGAGTTGCCTTTCTGAAACTGAAGCATTAATTCTCTTTTCCTCCATTTTTCTGGATCTGAGAACCTGCACTTGGTATTAGCTGTTGGAAGCAGTATGTATGGCCGAAGTGCATTGCTGCAGCTGGTAGCATGAGTGGTGGCCACCAGCTGCAGCTGGCTGCCCTCTGGCCCTGGCTGCTGATGGCTACCCTGCAGGCAGGCTTTGGACGCACAGGACTGGTACTGGCAGCAGCCGTGGAGTCTGAAAGATCCCCAGAGCAGAAAGCTATTATCAGAGTGATTCCCTTGAAAATGGACCCCACAGGAAAACTGAATCTCACTTTGGAAGGTGTGTTTGCTGGTGTTGCTGAAGTAATTCCAGCAGAAGGAAAACTAATGCAGGCAAGTATAACTTTATTATATTTCATTTTCCATCTGTTTGAAATATGCCTTGCTTCTTTTGTCTCCCAAATAAAATACCATTCAAGGGCTTCTGCTGTTTAGCTTTCTATTTGTGCCATGTTTTAAGGATATTGCCTTGCCTTATTGGCATTCTAAAGCAAATTCTTATTTTATACTTTGAGAGAAAATATATAAATCTTATAACTTAGAAGATTATCTGCTTGTTTTTAACTGGTATTGCAGAGTCTTTTTAGATACACATAATAAACCCTTTTTTTTCAAGTGATATATTCTGAGCATTAATTTTTGATAGATGAAATATATGGGCTTGTATTTAACTGGCCTCAGGATTGTACTTTACATCCTATTTAAATTTGAAGCACTAAGAAGTTTGATTTTAATATGGTCAGCGTCACCGGAAATTCTAGAATGCCCTTGGAGCATATTTGATTACTGTGTCACTTTTAAAATTCAGTCAAGCTTGAATGCTACGACTGGCCTTATACCACGTGTGGCACCCTATCGCTAAGCCCAAAATGGAGAGGACTGGATTACAAAATGGACACAAGGTATAAACCTGCCTCCTGATCACTTAAGTCTTGTCTACCCATAATTTTATCATTTTCAAAAACTTAGAGTTAATATCGGTTTTTTATTGACCCACTAATATTTTTAGACACAGTTTATTTGGCTTTTAGGCTATGAATTTTGCCTTTAGCTCATTCATACACAACCTATTTTTTTGTGTTCAATTTATGAATTGACTTGGGCCATAGCATGTCATAGACCAATTGCTCATTCCCCATGGTGAAGGCAGAGTCGAGGGCTGTACCTTTTTAATGGGCATTCTACTGTCTTACTCTATAAAACGATGGTGCTTATTGATTAAGATGTATTATATAAAAGGACACTTTTTGGACACAGATTCAAATAGTCTTATATATGATCTATCTCAGCATCCAAACTCAGATTTTAATTTTGTGACATGAACAAACTATTAACAGCACCAAAGTATTGTATGAATTTAAATTTTTGTCTACTTATAAAGAGAAGGTAGGAAAATTAAACAAATTATAGATTCTTTTCCAACCACAGATTTTTTAAATATATGGTTTAGTGGCTCTTCATTATTACTTCTTAGGCAATATTTCATTGCTCGGATAAGTGAAGTGGAAGAAGAATTGGGTGAAATGGAAGGCTCTGCTATTTAGAAAAATAAGGAGGAAAGAAGAGTATATCTGGAAAAAAATGGCATAAGATTTTTTTGGATAAGAGTATCATTTAATTTGGACTCTAAAATGGAGTGAGGAATACTTAAAAGTTGAAATCATAAATGATTTTGAACCAATATTAAATTGAAAGCAGTTGGAAAGGAAACTTCCTTCCTGATCTTGCCTAGTTAATACCCTGAAGCAAGAGGTGTATGCTCCATTTTAATTTTTGCTATAAGTGATTTTACTATAGAGCCATATTTTGATATCTCTCAGGTTTCTGAGAGCCACATGAGGCTTTGTGCCTTATTAATGTCCTGTGATAGCATGTTCAATGGGCTAATTATATGCTACATAAAATGATTTCTTTTTTATTTTAAATGTGTTGTCTTCTGTTGTCATAAAGCGCTACATAAATTTTCTGTGTTTTCATAAAGGCACCAGTTGATATTCTCTTTGCCGTTCATTATTTTATCAGTCTTTATAGCTTCTCTTATTCTGCTCTTTTTCTCACTCTGGAAAACCTTGCTAATCTTGGGTTGTATTTTTATTTTTTAGCTATTAACTTTGAGCCTATCAGTATATTTTAAGTGTTGTTTGTTTACGTTCTGAAAAAGAGAATTTCATCATATCTTAGCAAGGACTTTCAGGCTTTACAGTGGATGGTTTTATGTCATTGGCAATTTTCAGTCTTCACCTTTCTGTCCATATATGCTTGTTCTAGACCAGTAATAAATTTTTACACTAGCATAGTATTAATTTCCATATTGGTCTTGGTCTTGGTTTATTGTCTGTTAATCAGGTTTTTTTTTTTTGAGTTGGAGTCTCACTCACTCTGTCGCCCAGGCTGGAGTGCAGTGGCACATTCCCGGCCACCGCAGCCTCGACCTGCTGGACTCTGGTGATCCTTCCGTCTCAGCCTTCCAAGTAGCTGGAACTACAGGCGTGCACTACCATGCCCGGCTAATTTTTTGATTTATTGTAGAGATGAGGTCTCTCCAAGTTGCCCAGGTGGGTCTCGAAC
>CAUYQG010219454.1:0-11808 GCA_963574415.1 Tarsius wallacei | reverse complement strand
AAGCCCAGAATCAAAGTGAAAGTGCACTGCAAAGATAAAACCTCCAAGAGCATACATAAAAGGAATCATTAACTGGGGTTCTTAATGCAATCAATCTCCCACAAATAGCTTATTTGCTTCATATTCTTGCTGTTTCCATATATATCTTTCTCCCCAAGTCAACAAGAAACAAGTCCACCTAATGCCTCCTCTGTTAAATTTGTAATCAAATTTACTGAGGTATAATTTAAATAGAGTAAAATTCATCCATTTTGAGTGTACAGTTGCATGAATTTTTAAAAATATCTACACTCATGCAACTACTACACCAACTAAGTTATAGAACATTTTCATGATATCAAAAAGTCATTCATGACTCAGCAGAAAAGACCAATGCCCTGAATCAGGCTACCTTGATATAATTTTTTTTTTCTATTAAATATACTTTTTTTTTTCTTGCAGATTTAGGTTCACAGAAAACTTGAACAGAAAGTACAGAGAGTTCTCATATAGCCACTTACCCTATAAATACATAGTCTCATCCACTATTAACATCCCCCACCATTGCTGTACATTTGTTACAATTGATGAACCTAATGACACATCGTTATTACCTGAAGTCCATAGTTTACATCAGGGTTACTCTTGGTGTTGCACATTCTATGGATTTTTTTTTTTTTTTTTGAGTTGGAGTCTCACTGTCGCCCAGACTGGAGTGCGGTGGCCTCTCCCGGCCACCGCAGCCTCGACCCGCTGGGCTCCGGCGATCCTTCCGCCTCAGCCTTCCAAGTAGCTGGAACTACAGGCGCGCGCTACCACGCCTGGCTAATTTTTTTTTTCATTTATTGTGGAGATGAGGTCTCACCAAGTTGCCCAGGCGGATCTCGAACCCGCGGGTTCAGGCAATCCACTCACCTCAGCCTCCCAAAGGCGCGGGATTACAGGCTGAGTCACCGAGCCCAGCATACATTCTATGGATTTTGACTAATGTACAGTGAGATGTTTTCACTATCATAGTATCATGCAGAGTAGTTTCACTGACATAAAAATTCTCTGGACTCTGCCTATTAATCTCTCTCCTCCCCTTCTTCCTGGAAACCATTGATCTTTTTACTGTCTCCATAGCTTTGCATTTTTCAGAATGTCATATATTTGGAATCATACAGTATATTCTTTCAGACTGGATTTTTTCTTGTAATATTAGGTATTTAAGTTTCCTCCATGTCTTTTCATTGCTTGATAGCTCTTTTCCCTCTCAAGAAGTTAAATAATAGTCGGTTGTTTGGATATACCATCACTAACTGAAGGACATTTTGATTGTTCCTAAGTTTTGGCAATTAAAAATAAAACTGCTGCAAACATGTGTGCATATTTTTGTGTAAATTTTGTATAATTTTTATTGTGTTATTTTATTTTAGAGATGTAGTATGCACCCTGAACACTTTTGGATGGTTGATGCACCCAGTACCCAGTGGAGATCTCTTTGAGCACACAGAGACCAAAAAACAATGCAGAAGTATGACTCCAGTTGCTCCCCACCCCCCTCCGTTTCAGGCTCAAACAAAGTAGGAAGCTATGCTCAAGAAGGAGAGGGGTGAGTGATTATAAGATGTTTTGAGTCAGTTCAACCCCTCTGAGCTGTGGGCAAGCCATTGGTCCCACGTGGGACTAGCTTTGATCAGAACACAGCAGGAGGCAACTGGAGCCAAATTGAAATGGGAAACAGGACCTTCTCCCAACTGCCACTGTGGCAGCCTGTTCCCAGGCAGGAAGAGAACTTCCTGAGAGTGAATCTGGCTGGTATGATGGTCACCAGCAACTACTGGAGAAGCAGATTGGGACCTTTCTTGCCAAGCAGGGCAGAGAGTAGGGACCTAGCCACTGATACACCTTGCAACCAGCGGGGATCTTTGTACACACAGAGACCAGAAAGAAACAGCAGGTGCAGATTCCAGGTACCTCACCCCCTGCACTGTTGCAGGCCCAGAGAGAGTCAGAGGCTCTGCTCACTGAAGGAGAGGGGTGAGCAATTCTAAGAAGAGTCAGTTCACCCTCTCCCAGTGCAGCAGGAGCTGAAAATTGATTTGACTAGTTTAGTAGAGAGAGAAATAACCTGCAATTATGTTATCCTGCCATGGGTAGAGCAAGCAACAGAAGTGAATGCTTCTCCATCTCAGTGAACGATGGAATTATAGAGAAGGAAAAGAGACCTGTCACAAATGAGGAAAAAAATCAATGGAAAAACACAGGCAACCCCCAAAGTTCTAAAGAGACAGTGCCTGAAAAAACAGTCATTGGAGCACAAACAATGAAAACCTCCCAAAATGACCTGCCCCAGTTGACAGCCACAGGAATCAGATTGGATGGCAAAAAAAATGAACAGAAATCAAGAGACACAAGAAACAAAACTCAAGAAGCAAAACCAAGAGAAACAAGAAGCAAAACTCAAAATCATAGTAGAGTTGGCCAATTTCAAAAATTTTAATTCTGAAATAGTGGAAATAAAGAATTCTATTCTTGAAATAAATGACAAACTAACACATAGGGAACAGAATCAACCAAGCAGAAGAAAGAATCTTAGAACGTGAAGATTTTAATTGTTAAAACTTAGTTTTTTGTTCTAAAATTATATGTACTTATGAGATTTTTAATTTGTCTGTTTTTATGTTTGGATTTTTTTGTCTTGCATAATGTTTTAAGCTTCATCTATGCATTAGTTGCATATATTGGCAATTCATTTCTTTTACAGTTAAGTAATATTTGATTATATAAAATATAATATAATTTTGAAATGTCTTTAGTTGCTATGGTCATTTGGACTGTTTTCAGTTTGGAAATATTATAAATAAAGGTGTTATGAAAATTTTTGTACAGGTCTTTTGATGGATATATATTTTTTTAAGTAAGTGGCTCAGAAAGGTATTACTGAGTCATATGATGTGTGTATTTTAACATTATATAAAAAGAGCCAAACTGTTTCTCAAAGTGGCTGTACCATTTTACATTTCCCACAGAAATATATAAAATTCCTTTTTGCTACACACTCTCTTCAGCAGAAAGAACTTTTGATCAATCAATTTACAGTAAAGCTTTAAAAACTTTTAGCCATTAGGAACCTCAAATGTCTTGTCTTTTTGTGGTTTTTTTAAAAAGATGGACTGTTATTGAGATATAATTTACATATAATAAAAATGGCCACAATAGGAGTAAAGTTTTATGAGTTTTGCTAAATGTACATATCAATGTAAACATCACAATTACAAAATTGAATATTTTAATCTTCCCAAAGTGTTCTTTTATGCTCTTTTGTAGACCACCTTCCTCATTCCTCAACCCAGGCAGCAATTCATCTGATTTCTGATATTATCCATAATGTCATAAAATATGTGCTCTTTAGTGTCTGTCTTCTTTTGCTCAGCTCAATGCTTTTGAGATTTATCTATGTCATAGTCTGTAGCAGTAATTCATACCTTTTATGGACAAAGTTTTCATGAAAGAAACTCTACCTAAGTGTATATTTGATTTTTATTAAAATAAATGTAAGAAAAATTACATAGAAGAGCAATGCAACATAATTGATGAATATCATATTTCCAGGAGTAAAATGGTTACATAATATTTTAACTACAGTCATTTTTTATTATTTGGAGACAATTACCACATTGTGATTGTTATCCTGGATCCTTGTTCTCCATCCCATCTCTTGATCCTTTTTTATAATGTTTGAATTCTCAGACTTTTATTTATTATGATTTATCCTTCCTTCTCCAGATATATTTAGATAAGAGAGTGGCAAACAGGAGTCATAACTTTCCAATGAAGTCTTCCTTGAATATACCAATCAGCTTTCCCTTTTTCATGCTCTAGTAACTTTCACTTCTTGGGACCACTCACTTTTGAATTATAAGCCATCTTTTAATGCTATTTCTTTGTTATCTTTCCTCTCGAACTCTCCTCAAGAAGATTCTTAATTTACTTAAGCATCTGTTACTTTTGGAGTTATTGATGATAGCCATTCTGATTAGAGTTAGGTGGTATCTCAGTGTAGTTTTAATTTGCATCTCCTTGATGACTAGTGAGGCTGAACATTTTTTCAAGTATCTGTTGGCTGTTCATATGTCTTCTTTTGAGAACTATCTATTCATATCTTTTGCCCACTTTGTAATGGGGCTGTTTGATTTTTTCTTTTCAGCACATCTAAGTTCCTTGTAGATCTTAGATGTTAGGCCTTTGTCAGACATGGAGTTGGCAAATATTTTTTCCCAGTCTGTGGGCTGTCTCCCTGCTCTCTTGATGGTTTCCTTGGCTTTGCAGAAGCTTGTCAGCTTAATGAGGTCCCATTTGTCTATCTTGTCTCTTATGGTATGGGCACCAGTGGTTTTGATCAGGAATTGGTTGCCAGTTCCAACTTCCATAAGAGTGTCTCCTGCATTTTCTAAGGTTCTTATAATTTGAGGTTTTGCATTTAGGTCTCTAACCCATTTAGAGTTAATTTTTGTGTATAGAGACAGGTAGGGGTCCTGTTTCAATCTTCTACATGTGGTCATCCAGTTTTCCCAGCACCATTTATTGAATAGGTTCTCCTCTCTCCAGTAGTTGGTGGTGGAATCTTTGTCAAAGATGAGTTGGTTGAGAAATTGAGGTTTTGTTTCTGGAATCTCAATTCTATTCCATTGGTCTATATGCCTGTTCTTGTACCATTACCAGGCTGTTTTGATTATTGCAGCTTTATAAAAGATTAAAGTCTGGGAGTGCGCTAGCTCCTGCTTTTTTCTGTTTTTGTTTTTGTTATTTTGTTTGTTTGTTTGTTTGTTTTGCTGAGGATTGTTTTGACTATTCTTGGTTGCTTATGTTTCCATATTAATTCCTGTATTATTGTTTCTAGGGTTGAGAAGAATGTTGCTAGTAATTTGATGGGTTTTGCATTAAATTTGTAGATTTCCTCAGGTAGAATGGCCATCTTAACAATGTTGATTCTTCCAATCCATGAGCATGGAATATTTTTCCACTTGTTTGTGTCATCTTTGATTTCTGTGAGCAGTGTTTTGTAGTTTTCATTGTAAAGGTCTTTCACATCTCTGATTAGGAAGATGCCAAGGTATTTCATTTTATTTGTGGCTATTGTGCTTTTTATTTGGGATTCTGTTTATTATTGTAGTATAGAAATGCGATTGACTTTTGCACATTTATTTTATACCCTGAACTTTGCCAAAGTCCTTTATCAGTGCAAGGAGGTTTTTGACAGATTCTCTTGGGTTTTCAAGGTATAGAATCATGTCATCTACAATACAAAGAGAGATAACTTGACTTCCTCTTTTCCTAGTTGGATACCCCTGATCACCTTCTCTTCCCTGAATGTTCTAGCTAGGACTTCCAAAACTATGTTGAACAGGAAGGGTGAAAGTGGGCATCCTTGTCTTGTTCCAGTTTTCAGGGGAAATGGTTCTAATTTCTGTCTGTTTAGCAGTACGCTGGCTGTGGGTTTCTCGTAGTTGGCTCTTACTATTTTGAGGTATGCTCCATCTAGGCCTAGATGTTCGAGGGTTTTTATCAGGAATGGGTGCTGAATTTTATAAAAAACTTTCTCTGCATCTAAATATATAATCATGTGGTTTTTGTTTTGACGTCTGTTGATGTATTTAATTACATTTATGGTCTTACGAATGTTGAACCAGACTTGCATCTCAGGGATGAAGCCCACTTGGTCATGATGGGTGAATTTTGAGATGTTTTGTTGAATCCAGTTTGCTAGGATCTTGTTGAGAATTTTAGCATCTATATTCATCAGAGATATTGGCCTGTAGTTCTCTTTCTTTGTTGGATATTTACCTGGCTTGGGTATCAATGTGATGTTAGCTTCATAAAATGATTTGGGGAGAGTTCCATCTTTCTCAATTGCCCAGAATATTTTCAATAGGATTGGTATCAGTTCCTCCTTGTATGTTTTGTAGAGTTCTGCCATCTGGTTCAGGGTATTTTTTTTTTTTTTTTGTAGGTCATTTTCTTATGACATAGTCAATTTCCTGGATTGTTACTGATCTGTTTGGAGTCTCGATTTCTTCTTGTTTCAACCTAGGGAGGTTGTGTGATGTCAGAAAGTCCTCCATTTCCTTTAGGTTTTCAAGTGCATTTCCATACAGGTGTACATAATAATCTCTGATAATCTTTTGTATTTCTTCAGGGTCAGATTTGACTTCATCTTTTGTGTTTCTGATTGTATTTATTTAGGCTTTTTCTCTCTTTTTCTTGGTCAGTCTAGCTAGGGGACCATCAATCTTATTTATCCTTTCAAAGAACCAGCTTTTTGTTTTGCTGTTTTTTTGCATTATCATTTTGTCTTCTATGTTCTGAATTTGGGCTTTTATTTTGATGATCTGGATTCTTCTGCTGAAGTTAGGGTTTTGATGATCTTGCTTTTCTAGCTTTTTTAGATGACTTGTTAGGCTGTTAACTTGTGATCTTTCCATTTTCTTCATGTGTTTTTAGGGATATGAATTCCCCTGTTACTACTGCTTTCATGGAATCCCAGCAATTTTGGTAAGATGTGTTTTCATTTTCATTTGTTTCCAGCTATCTTTTAAACTCTCTTTTGATTTCTGTGTTGACCTGGGAGTTGCTTAACCTCATGCTGGGTTTGGGGGGAACCTTGTTGATGTTGATATTTATGTTTTTGTGGGTTTGGGGGGAACCTTGTTGGTGTTGATATTTATTTTTATTCTACTGTGGTCTAATAAGCTGCATGGCAGAATTTCAATCTTATGAAATTTGTTTATGCTTTACTTATGGCCAAGGATGTGGTCGATCTTAGAGTATGTTTCATGTGGTAATGAGTAGAATGTATATTCTTTGGGCATTGGTGGGAGTGTCTGTAGGTATCAATTAAGTCCATTTCGTCAAGAGTCACATTGAGGTTCTGGATCTCCTTGCTGATTTTTGTCCTGATGATATTTCTAGGGTTGTGAGTGGGTTATTAAAGTCCCCAGCTATGATAGTGTTAGAGTCAATATCTTTTTTAAGTTTGACTAGAAGCTACTTTATGAAAGTTGGTGCTCCTATGTTGAGTGCATATATGTTTAGAATGAATATTTCTTGTTGATGGGTTGAACCTTTTATTATATGTAGTGACCTTCTATATCTTTTAAAATTTTTGATAGCTTAAAGGGTATTTTGTCTGAAATTAAGATTGCAACTTCTGCTTTCTTTTGTGTTTTATTTGCCTGAAATTTTGCTTCCCATCTTCTTACTTTGAGTCTGTGAGTGTCCTTTCTGGTGAGATTAGTCTCTTGGAGACAGTATATTGTTGCCTCATGATATTTTATCCATTTTGCCATTCTGTGTCTTTTCAGTGGTGCATTTAGTCCATTTACATTCAGGTTAATAATTGAAATGTGAAGGTTTACCCCTGTCATGAAGTTCTTTTAGAGTTGATGCTGTTTCTGTTTGTTTGTTGTCTTTCTTTTGCTTTTTGGGTTGATTCGTGTGTGTTTTCAATCTTTTTCCTGTACTCATGTGAAGAATGTTGTCGTTCTTTTTTCCTTTTCTTCTGTGTTTAATATTTTCTTAAGTGTTCCTTGTAGAGGTGGTCTGGAGGCAGCGTAAGTTCTTAGGGATTGGATATCTGGGAATGATTTTAATTCTCCCTCACTGATGAAACTTAACTTAGCTGGGTAGGTTATTCTTGGTTGAAATTGTTTATCTTTGAGAACTTTGATGATTGAGCTCCAAGCTCTCCTAGCCTGAAGTGTTTCTGTAGATAAATCTGCCTCTATTCTAATTGGTCTTCCCTGGTAGGTAGTCTGACCTTTTTCTTTTACTGTCCTTAGGATTTTTTCTTTTATACCTACTTTGTTTAGGTGAATTATTATGTGTCTAGGAGTTGGTCTTCTCATTAGTTGTCTTGCAGGAGTTCTGTGAATCTCTTATGTTTGAATTTTCACATCACTGATGAGATGAGGGAAGTTTTCTTGAATAATTTCATTGAATGTTTGTTCCAGGGTGGTCTCTGTCTCTTTTTCTGCCTCAGTAAGTCCAATTACTCTTAGGTTCAATTTCTTTAAGTAATTGCTCATCTTTTGAAGGTGTTGTTCTGTCTTTCAAGCTTCTTTTCTATGTTTGGGTTAGTTCTTTATTCTGGTCCTCAAGCTCTGAGAATTTTTCTCCTGCTTGGCTAATTCTGTTTTCCATGCTTATTAGTTTGTTATTTATTTCAATCACAGTATTCTTTACTGCTGTTATATCTGTTGTCAACTCCTTCCTATTTTCCTCTTGTCTCTCCTCAATTCTTTCTATTTTTCTATTAATGTCTTGATGTCTGGGTTTGTAGTATGTGACCATTCTGGGGGCCCTTCATTCTTTGCATTTGAAGTCTGTTTCCTCAGTGTCTGACCTCCCAGGGGTCTGTGTGAGACCTATATTCTTCTTTTGATTTTTCTTCATTTGTGTAGATTTTCCTCCCCACTTTTTCCTTTTCCCCCCATCTTTTTAAATTCTGTTGTTCAGGGATGGTGGGGTTGCTTTTACTTCTGTTTGCTCAATCTCTGATTCTTTCTTTGTGAATCCTCTAGCTTTGTTCAATTCTGAAGCTGGACTGTGGGTTGAGGGCTATACTTTTTTTCAGTTTTGAGATTGAATTGGGGGGGTGGTGTGATTCAAAATCTATCTGCAGATCTCAGTATCCACTGACAGGTGTATGGATACCCTGGAACCCACTTCCTGCTGCCTTACAATCTGTCCATGCAGTGGGGGTATAAGTTTGTTCCCTGAAATCAAATTAGATAAGATAAAGGAAAAGACAGAACAGGGAAGGAGGGAGGAGGAAGGTGGAGAGAGGGAAGAGTAAAAGGGAAAACAGACAAATGTACATACTAACAAATGAAAAGAGACACAAAGACAAAAAAGAATAAAAAAACCTAAAACATACAGACAATCATATAGACACACAAGCCAACCAAACTCCTTATTGATGTACTATTCCCCTACACAAATATGAAGTACCAAAATTTTCTCAATAACAGTAAGAAGAGAAAGAAAAGTGAAAAAAAGATGAGTAAAACAAACAGACCAAGAATAAAAATAAAAAAATATAAAAAAGGGAACCAAGCGCAGTCTGAGATTATTCCTCTAAGTCCAATGTCCTTTCAGCTCTGATCTCTAGCTCTCATTGCAGGTTGGTAGGGCTGCTCCCAACTAGGGTCTGATGCTGCAGGCCTGCTGTGGAAGGACTGTGGATAAGATCTGGACTCAGTCGGCTTGCTGTTTGTCCAGTCTGCCACTGAGATCTGAGCTGTGTCCAATCTATCATGGGAAAGGGGCTTCTGTCTCTCTCAGTTTGATGCAATAATCTTAGGTACCAAGTTAGAAGCTGGGCAGAGCTAGGTGGGCTGGGCAGAGCTTGGCGGAGATGGGCAGGGCAATGCAAGTCTCTGCCTGGTCTCCGGACTCCAGCTGATCTCCGGTTCTGCCATGGCCAGGGCCTGAGCTGGGGGAGGTAGAGTGCAAGACAGGCAATTGCTGCAAGTTGGTGTGGCATGGGACAGCTCAGGGCGTGAGGGAGCCTGGAGCTCCATGGAGCTGGGAGCCAGGGCTGCCCCAGGCAGGGCAGTGACAGTGGTGGCCGCTTCAGCAGAGAGGTGCATGGGACTGAGGGCTTCTAGCCCATGGGCCAGCATGGCTTGTGGTAGCAGTGGCAACTGTGGCAGAGGCAGCAGAGCAGTGTGTGGGGCCAGTGTCTGCCAGCCCACAGGCCTGTGCAGCTGGCTGAAGAGCAGGCTGGCAGTGGTGGGAGCAGCAGCCACTGGGGTAAAGCAAAAGTCTTTATGGACACTCGTTTTCACAGAGACTCTCACCGTCCAACCTGTCCCATCGCCATCTTGCCGGAAGTCTGACATGGTTTTCTAAAAGTAGTTTACTGGCCAGAGTTTTTGAGTTATGAGAGCTGCTCCAGAGATTTATCTTAGAAAAAGAGTCACCACTGGCAGTGACACAGAATGGGTTGCAAAACTTTCTTACTTATGTGACATATTTAACCTGCTCAATGAAATGAGCTCGATCTGTCACATCAGAGGAGAATGACAACTCTGTTCTAGTTGGCAGATAAAATGACTACATTCAAAGCCAAACTGGAATTATGGGGTAATGAATGAACATTGAGATTTCTGACATATTTCAAATATTGGCAAATATTTTAAAAGAGTCTGAGCTCAGGTCTTCCTTCTCCCGGCTGATGCATGATCACTTATCTCAGTTTTTAAAAGAGTTAGAGCATTAATTCCCAACCACAAAAGATCCCTGAAATGCAAAGGAATGGATCCACCACGCATTTGTGAATAAGCCAGGTGAATGAACTTTACCTGTCCTAGAAGAAGATCAACTGCTTGAGACTGCAAATTATGGCAGCCTTTAAAGTATGTTTAAGACAACTTCAAATCTCCATACTTTCTAGATTAAAGTCAAGCAGAATATCTTGAGATTGCCACAAAAGCAATGAAAAACTTATTTCCATTTCCAATATTTTACCTTTGTGAAGCAGGATCTTCTGCAGAGACAGCAACCAGAATGAGATTACAGTGTAGACTGGAAATAAGCAATACACTTTGTATGTCACTGTCTCTTATCACCTCCGGATCAAATCACCTGGCTGCTGGAAAACAAGCTCAGGGCCCCCACTGATTCTTCTTTATGGTGAGGTGTATAAAATTATTTCATTATGTATTACAATGTAATAATAATAGAAATAAAGTGCACAATAAATGTAATGCACTGGAATCATATTGAAACCATTCCATTCTCTCAGTCTGTGAAAAAATAATCTTCCACAAAACTAGTCCCTGATTTCAAAAAGGTTGGAGACCGCTGCTGTAGGATATTCCAAGTGTCAACAAGCAATTGCATTCAGGGGCTGCTTGTATATTTGTAAACATTATTAAATTATTTTTCCAAATTTGTATACATTTTTGACTATCATTCTAAGTCAGCAAATATATTCATTTAATGGTTAAAATCTATTCAGGAAAAAATAAACAATTCTGTCACTTCTGCAAAATTTTCTGTAGAAAACACTTAAAATTACTTTTTATATGAATAAAAAGAAATAAAAACATTCCTATTAACAATGAATCTTTCTTGTAAAAAAATTAAGCATGTGTGGCCAAAAAAGACTAAGACATGGAGTGAAGCAGAAAACACTTACAAAGTAAAATAGAGTAACAACATTTTAACTTACAATTGTTTTAAGAAAGCAGTTTTAGATTTTGTGACAGGCCAATATCAATCCTGCACAGTCATTAAAGAGGTGCCATCATAGTTTCATGATTCTAGTAACAACTAATGAACTAAGATCACAAATGAAAATTCTTGCAAATAGCCAAGTTTTGAAGTTCAGCCATGAAATAGTTGCAGCACCTTGCCCTCAGGCCACATAAAGAGAAATACTCAATTAAAGCAAAACTTTGTTCACATGAAGTCAGAATATTGGCATTATTAAATGTGACCTTACTCTTCCTATAGTCAATTGTTATCTGCTGTTGTACTGCTGGATTCTATAGACGACCTTCCTTTGCTTAAGTTCAGTTTTTGTCCTTGAAGTGAAAATATGCATTATGTAGTAGTGAATCCCTTTAGTTGCTGAGGGCAGTCAAAAATTCTCCATTTTGTGTGCGTGGGGGGGTATGTTTAAGACTTTCAAAATGAGCCGGGCTCGGTGGCTCAGCCTGTAATCCCGCGCCTTTGGGAGGCTGAGGTGAGTGGATTGCCTGAGCCCGCGGGTTCGAGACCCGCCTGGGCAAGCGAGACCTCATCTCTACAATAAATAAAAAAAAAAAATCAGCCGGG
>CAUYQG010219453.1:0-17018 GCA_963574415.1 Tarsius wallacei | reverse complement strand
CCGGCCACCGCAGCCTCGACCTGCTGGGCTCCAGCGATCCTTCCGCCCCAGCCTTCCAAGTAGCTGGAACTACAGGCGCGTGCTACCACGCCCGGCTGATTTTTTGATTTATTGTAGAGATGAGGTCTCACTTGCCCAGGCGGGTCTCGAACCCACGGGCTCAGGCAGTCCACTCACCTCAGCCTCCCAAAGGCGCGGGATTACAGGCTGAGCCACCGAGCCCGGCTAGTTCACCCACTCTTACCTACAGACCCTAACCTGAGGACACCCAGAAGTAGGGAAGACAGATGATCAGAAGTGCCTGTTACAGCTTTTTATGTAAACTCTGTTTTCCCTATTACTGTGTTACCACACTAAGGATAGAGATTGCTATATAATTTCTTTATAGATCATAGTGCATAGAATGTGCTTAACATATTTGCTGACTTAACAAAGGAGCATAGGAAATCTTGTGGCTTAGAGTGGTTCACACATTTTAGCGTGAAAAAAAAAAAAAAAAAAACACCAGCAGAGTTTTAAAAACAAATTTCTGGTCTCCATTCCAGTTTCTGATTCAGAAAATTGGTTTATACCCAAACATTTGCATTTTTAATCAATTTCCAGATGATGCTGATAGTGCAAATCTAGGAACTACATGTTTAGAACCACTAGCCTTAAAAAAGTCGAAAGCAACCATTGACTATATGTAATTGAATAAGCAAGTCTGTGTTTCAATAAACGTTTATTTACAAAGACAAAAAAAAAAAATAAAAAAACTAGCTTAGACCAAAAGGATGAAGTATTGTTAAGACTGCAAGGTACTCTATTTACATATGCAGTAAGTAAATAAGTTTCCCTACCTAAGATTCAACATGAATGTAGCAAGACCATAAAATAAATTGATTTCTTTAAATTATTTAAGAAAATCTGTTCAGTTATTACTCAACAGTAATGATTGCGCTAACCAGTAGGGGAGGGAAATGATAGTCTAAAAGAGGAAAACTGGAGGGTGTTTCTGGGAACAGCAAGGGTGGAGTTGCCAGTGGCAAAAACAGGGCAGTTCTGTTCAGAAACTACGTTGCACGGCAGCTCCAAAAGCATGGGCCTGAATTTTCTCCTCTCTCAAAAACAGGACACAGCTGCTCTGCCATCTCCCCGATTCTCTCTCCTCCAAACTGAAGCAAGACCTTAGTGTAAGCTCTCTCCATTCTGCAGGGAAGGAATGAATTCAATGCGTCTCCGCTATTTCTTCTAAGCATAAATATAATTTAAGAAAGGAGGGTTTTAATGCTATGTGTTAAGTCCAGAATGCCATAGCAATGTAACAGCATCAACAAGGAACGATTTCAGCAGAAGTGTAAAGAAGAACATTTTAAAAATCAACGTTAGAGATGAAAATAATTTCATGGCAAAAGAAGGCATGTGCACATCCAATGAGAACTGAATGTAGCAAGCCGCAGAAAGGGGTCAGTGGAATCAAGCGATCAAAATGCCTGTATTTAGACAAGAATACTTTCTTTTTTTATTTAGAAAAAGGTCTCCAATTCTAGGTAGTACAAGATGTTTCTCAAATCAAAATTGTTTTTGCATGTTGAACTTGGAGTTGTTCTTCTGTAAAAGAAAATTCCTTTATGTGATGCTCAGACCACAGCATTAGCATATTATCCTTATGAGGGAATAAGGCTTTCAATTAAAGCTGAGGAAAGTAGCCCCTGCATATCTACCTTCAAAACAAAAAATCTTTCAGGCTTCTTTGATCAACCTCTCTGCTAGCTATCTGCAAAAAAAATTGCCTTTTGCCAATTAGCCCTGTCTCGCCTGGTATCGCTTAACTGGTTCTTTTTTAATTCTCCTTTTTTCCTGTAAACTGGAAATTAGATCTCAGAACTTGATTAGATTTACATTAAACATTTTTGGCACAGAGACTTCACACTGACACAATAAGTGAATGGCCACACCAGGAGCCACATAGTTTCAACTTGTCTATCAATGACACCAGGTTTGATCACTATGTTAAGTAATCAGGTATCTCCACTGTAAAAGTAAGGTGGAGTTTTTGTTTGTGTTTTTTTTCCCCCTTTGCAATTAACAGGTAATCTGTGGAGTGATACTTGGACACACTATGTGAATATCCTCCTCACTGTCAGCTTCTCACCTAATGATTTGGCCTCAGTTCTAATGAGCCTCACCTAATGATTTGGCTTCTGTTATCTTTGCCCAAACCAATTATTTCATAACAGTTTCCAAAATAATGATTTTTCTAATTCTTTTATCTCTTCAGTATAAACAAGCTGGCATTCTTTTGTTTAAAAAGAAAAGCTTTCACACATTAACTGGTTTCAACAGTTCTTTCAAAAAATGACATGATAAATAATTTCTTACCTATTTCCAGAATAAGATGTTGATATAAATATCATCTCCACCGGTAGCAAATGAATTTCTTTCTCCTCAGAATTCATAGATTTTTATTTATTCAGTGTTTTATGATCATTTAGTTATTCTTTTGAGATGCTTAATTTGTTCCAAATTTGGTCAATGGAAGCTGCTTCAAACTGGCTCCTGTGTTTGAGGGCTTTCCTGCTTCCTGGCACAAGATATTGTAGGCTCTATTTTTACCTAACTGCCTCAGACTTGGAATCAGCCATTTCTTTAAGGAAACCTGGTTCCTGTAGAGATATTTCCCAATTCAAATTTAACATTACACAAATTTTTTTCTTAAATTCTTTGATTTCTCCTTCATGTGTCATCATTTTCCTACACTGAAAATCACATCTCTTAAAACATTTACTTATTTTTTTCCCAAAAAGATATGGTTTAAAAATTATAATACAAATATTATACTAAAAATAATCACTGAGAGATGTTTAAGTTTTCTTTGTAGTTTTGTTTTGTTTTTACTCCTTAGATTACATCTCACTAAGGATGGACAGAGTATTACATTCAAAATTCACTAGAAATATTTTTTTTTCTTCTGTGTGGTCAAGTTTTCAATTTGAAATATAGTAAGGCTTATTTATTTCTGTCTTCAATTTCAGAGTTTTTAATACAAATTTTTTAAATCTTGTGTTGTTTAATATGTAAAATATCTACATAATTCAAAACCAAAACTGTATAGAAAGGGATACTTGAGTTTCTAAGTCTCGCATCACTCTCTTTCCCCTTCATCTCATTCCAAAATCACCTTGTAGATAACCTTTTTTTAGTTCCTTGTTACACATCCAGATTTTCTTTGTGCAAATATAAATCAAATATATGCACCTTGATTTTTTTCTTTTTTTTTTTCCTTATGAAAGACTGCCTAAACATCTTGACGGTTTTTTTTTTCCTTTTCATTTAGCCATCTATCATGGAGATCTTCCTCATTCTTTTTGTAACTAGTAACTGCATAATAATTTAAAATGTGGCAATATTAACCATTTATTCAACCAAACAATCCTCAGAGTTGATTTCTACAAGTGAATATATCATTTTTCTGTATAAGATTCTGTGAGGTTTTTTAAAAGTTTTTCAGAAAATTCTGATAATCAACCAGGTTTGGTAACCAATAACTTATATGTCAATAGCCATAGAGCGCTGCTTTAATCAAAGCAGCTGGTTTTAATTGAGTTACTACCCTGAGCCGGGCATTATGGGAGAATATAAAATGTTATACTTTCCTTCTGTCCTCAATAAGTTACTGAAAGGAGTTGTCCTGCCCTAATCTGCTTACAAAGACAAGATTAACCTGTAAGGAAATCAGTAGTTTGTGTTTAAAAGTAGGCATTTCTCTTGTTAACAGAATTTTCACAGCAGGATCTAGATAGGCAGTACTTGATAATTTTTACACTTTAAATCACTTGGAATGCTTAGAGTTGTGATGCATGATCTTGAACAATGATCCTTAGTGCTTATGTACTAAAAGTTGTTTTCTACAGCAAAGATTTTCAACTTGAATATGATCCAATCCATTCCGTATGTAGTAAACAATATGAAACAGAATAACATTAAAAGTATCAGAGTGCATCACAGGTACTAAGAGTAAGTATTATTTCATGCAAATATCTATGTCTATTCACACACATTTGTAAGAATAACTAAATTTCATGTAAACTTAATTTCTTAAGATAAATGTGATCAAAAAGTTTGAGAAACATGACTCTATAGGAAAAGAATAGTTGTTTTCTTTGAATATTGGCTTCTCAATTTTCATGTTTAACTTTAGTCATCATATACTGCTACAACTTAATTTCAAAGTCTATAAATATGCTTATTTGGGTCTGGTATTACACTTTGCTCAGTGACTTTTTTTTTTTTTTTCCAAAGCAGAAATGACAGACTCGTAACAAAATTTTCTCAGAAGCATATTTTGGGCCAAAATAATGCATTGTCTTTGTTCAACTTTTTTTACTTTTGTTCCATTTAGCCAGTAAAGTACAGTCAGTCCTTCATACCTGCAAGTTCAACCAAAGATAAAAAATCCAGGAAAAAATAAAAATGCAATGATACAAAATAATACACATTTTAAAAATACAATATGACAAGTATTTACATAGCATTAATGTTATATTAGGTGTTATAAGTAACAAGAGATTATCTAAGTATTATGTGAAGATACACTTAGGTGATATGTAAATACTACACCATTTTACATAAAAGTCTTGGGCATCCATGGCTTTTGGTGTATTCAGGGATCCTGGAACCAATCCCCAGAAGATTCCAAGGGATTCTATTTTAAATTTTGTTTCTAACACTCAAAAATGAAGACATTTCACTTAAAATTTTAGATTTCCATATCCCTTCCCCCCCCCAAAAAAGAGCACAATTCTGACCCACATAGAAAGTGCTGGAGACAGGTCATCTGCTCCCCAGTTTTCCACAGTCTCCCTGTTATATCCCAATTCTGCCTTATTCTTAACCTTCCCCTTCATTTATATTACCTATGTGATCTGATAGGCACTTGATTTACCAATGATGACTTGCCTTAGCAATAAAATGGAGATAATAGCTGTACTCACCTCATAGCATTGTTGTGAGAAGTGAATAACTTAATTAATGTATCAGGTATAGAATAGGATCTCCATAAATATTATCTATTACTACTGGGGTCAGATTGCTCAGCATATCAAAACATCAAAACTGATAATTTAGGCAAAGGTTTCTTAAACTATGGCAATAGCATAATGAAACTCTCAAGTTAGGGTTCAATGTCAAACATAATGCTGTATAACAAATATCTGGGAGGTTCTTTTCCAGTTGCATACCTGAAAACCATGGTTAAAACAGCTCAGAGTTTTGTGGGGTTTTTCTAACTTTCTTTTTCTTTTCTTTTTTTTTTTTTTTTGAGTTGGAGTCTCACTCTATCACTCAGACTGGAGTGCAGTGGCCCCTTCCGGACACCGCAGCCTCAACCTGCTGGGCTCCAGCGATCCTTCTGCCTCAACCTTCTAAGTAGCTGGAACTACAGGCATGCACTACCACGCCCGGCTAATTTTTGATTTATTGTAGAGATGATGTCTCGCCAAGTTGCCCTGGCGGGTCTCGAATCTGCGGGCTCAGGCAATCTACTCACCTCGGCCTCCCAAAGCGCTGGGATTACAGGCTGCGCCACCAAGCCCGGCTTCTTTTTTTTTTTTTTTTAGAAAACACAAGGTCTCACACTGTTGTCCAGGCTACAGTGCAATCACATGATCACAGCACACCACAGCTTCAACCTCCTGGGTCTCAGACAATTCTTCTACCTCAGTCTCCCGAGTAACTAGGACTACAGACATGATGCAGTGTTCACTAGCTATTTTATATTTTGTAGTGGCAAGGTCTTGCTATGTTGACTAGGCTGGCCTTGAAATCCTGGGCTCAGACAATCCTCCCACCTTGGTCTCCCAAAGTACTGGGATTACAGGCATGAACCATCGCACCTGGCCTCAGAGTTCTTTAGTAGCACATTATTAATATCTGCTGCTATACATTCATAAAGCAATATGTCTATCTGCTCATCATATGTTACATCATTTTATCCACACAGATCTTCCCTTATGTCCCATTTGCTTAAATGTCCATTTGCTCGATGATCACATTCCTACTTTCTTCTTGTCACACAATTTCTGGACCACTTGCATCCGTAGGCCTGAAGCCATCTTCACCGGAGTCCTGAGACTCTTGAGGAAACAGTTTTATCAGCTCTGTATATCTAGCACCAAGGTCTTCATTTGGGGGTAGGAGATACTTTATAAATGTTGCTCAAATTGAATTGAACTATGAGGCAGGACATGGTGGCTCACCCAGTAATCCCAGCACTTTGGGAGACTGAGGAGAGAGGATTGTTTGTGCCCAGGAGTTCGAGACCAGCATAGACAACAGAGCAAACCTCATCACTACAAAAAAATCAAAAACTTAGCCAGGCATGGTAGCTACCTGGGAGGCTGAGGAGGAAGGATTGCCTGAGCCCAAGAGGTTGAGGCTGTGGTGAGCCATGATCACCACACCCTGGGTGACAGAGTGAGACCTCAACTCAAATCAATAAACAAATAGGAAATATGGCTTAACCAATTAGAAATTTGGCAGCAAATTCCTTTCAACCTCAGCTTCTGATAATTTTCCCTGTGTTTCTACATGAAATTAAGTCACTATGGTATGATAGCCGAGTTGCCAGATAAAACATATAAAAACACAGGAACCCAGTTAAATTAGAATTTCAGATAAACAACAAATGTGTTCTGTATCGTATCTGGCAACCCTACATTAAAGGCACTTTAACTTTGCTTATACCTAATGTGTTCTAATTCATGTCACTTGTGCATGTTCATTATTATGTCAAGTGACTGTCTACAGAAATTTGCAATAAATGCTTTTAATAGTAATAATCACCAGAGTTTCCTCTTTGACTTACATACTGCCTAATCAAAACTAAATGTGCCTATAGAATAGAGATAATAAATCCTTATAATATAGTTGTCTTATATTTACAGAAGGGTTATATACAAATTTAGTAATTATTTTTTTCTCATTTTTTAAATAAAGAGTGTTGATTGGCTGTGAAGTGTCTTGTTCTCAGAATATGTCCTGTATCTTTTGAATATGAGTTTTATTCTCTGTTGATATAGAGTGGTCATTCTATGCTAAGATATACTGGGACTCAATCTGATCCAGAGCCTCAAGACTTCAGCTGTACCAGGGTCTTGTTAAGACAGGGAGTAGCGAGTCACAGTTAGGAAACACATTCCTGCTCTAATTTGGGAACATGGTCTTTTACACAAATTATTTGGCTTCTGGCTACAATGTAAATTAGCACTGCATAAATCGACACATATTTTCAGGCTTTGGGGAAATAAATATATTTATAGTTGCATCTGCAGAATCCATTTAATTGGATCTTTTCATATATTTTCTTAAAAATTACGAGTTAATGTACCTTCTATCTAATCTAAGATACTACTTTTTTTGTCATAAATTTCATTTTAGGAATGGTGAATGTGAATCACTAAACGTCACTCAGATCATTTGGACAACAACAAATTCATTAATTCAAAACTCAGCATTCTGGTTACAGGTTGGGCTTCAATCAAGCTACACATACACAGAACTTTATTACACAGCGGACATCTCTAGCTTAGTCTGCTCCATCTTCTGTGTTTCATTTAGTAACAACACCCTGACTTTCCCTTCCTACATTGTCAGTTCATGTACCTCCACCCAACTATCAGTTCCAGGGATGAACAAATGACCTAGAACTGGCCAGACTACAACATATTCCTGCTCACCACAATCTGTTTAGAAGTGAGCAGTCAGATTGAAAGTGTCCACAAAGTACTAAGTTCAATTATGAAAATGGCACCCACCAAGACACAACATAATTGCATTTCAGAATACTAGGAAAAAGCAAAGGTTCTGTAAGAAAGTGTCTGCAGGAAAGTTCTGTGAGAAACAAAAGATCATGGAACAGAATGGCTTTGGACTTCACAGCAAACTGGAAGCTAGAAGACATTGTGGCAATGCTTTCAACATTCTAAAGAAAAATTTCAACATAGAATGATATGCTATGCCAAACTAATTAACTACAAGGGCAGAATAAAGATATTTCAAATAGATAAGGTCTCAAAACTTTACCTTTTGTACACTCTTTCTCTGGAAGCTATCAAATGTGATCCTCTGACATGAGGGAATAAACTAAAAAATAGAAGCCATAGGATACAAGAAACAGATGCTGATTAATTAAAACTCTGGGATGACAGCTGTGCCCCTGGTTTATCTGTCAACTGTCCAGATTAGAGCAAGTCAGGAGGCTCCAAGAGAGACTTCTTCAGAAAGATGAAAATGAAAAGAACATCTGATTCATCAGAAAGTAAGACGTTGAAAATGATAGAACACTCTACTCATCTAACAGTACTGAGACACTTGGGTAGCTGGAAGAGAGTCGGGTTTGAATTAGTAAAAAAATAAAATAAAATAAAATGCCAGTTTGAACCACATAGTGGCAATATTCAATAATTTTGTACTATAAAAGTATCAGTTTCGCCGGGCTTGGTGGCTCAGCCTGTAATCCCAGAGTTTTGGGAGGCCGAGGTGACTGGATTGCCCAAGCCCACGGGTTCGAGACCCACCTGGAGAACTTGGCCAGACCTCGTCTCTACAATAAATAAAAAATTAGCTGGGCATGGTAGCATGCACCTGTAGTTCCAGCTACTTGGAGGCAGAAGGATCGCTGGAGCCCAGCATGTCAAGGCTGCGGTGGCCGGGAGCGTGCCACTGCCCTCCAGCCTGGGTGACAGAGTGAGACTCCAACTCAAAAAAAAAAAAGTGTCAGTTTCCTATGGTTCAATTTAGTAGATAGTTAAGGAAACTAAAAAAAATAATAAAAATCATCTCCAGGGGAAAAAATTTGCACAAAAAAGGAAATATAATAATAGGTACTAAACATAGCTCACTTGTGATTAGCATTTTCATTGTCATAATAATGTAAACACTGAATATTGGTCTAATCAAAATACATGTATAATTATATTGCTAGATGGAGTGCTCAGAAGGAATTCCTGTGAGTAGCAAATGTGGGGAAGATTTTTTTTAAGAGAGCTAAATTTTTGCCAGCTCAGTGGCTCAGCCTGTAATCCCAGCACTTTGGGAGGCCTAGGTGAATGGATTACCTGAGCCCGCAGGTTCTGACCAACCTGGGCAACTTGGTGAGACCTCATCTCTACAATAAATTTAAAAAAAGAAAATTTAGCCAGGTGTGGTAGCACGCACTTGTAGTTCCAGCTACTTGGAAGGATGAGGCAGAAGGGTCGCCGGAACCAAGGAGGTCGACGCTGGGGTGGCCGTGAGTGTGCCACTGCACTCCAGCCTGGGCGAGAGTGAGACTCCAACTCAAATTTAAAAACATAAAACGAAATTAAAAAATAAAAAGAGCTAAATTTTTATCTTTAAAAGTGACAAATTAATAAATAAAGCCTAAATTTGAAAAATCAGGAAGGAGCAGATAAGTTTGTCATTAAGATACTAAGCTTTGATACTCAAGAATTAGCTGAAAAAATTTAAAATAGTTACCTCCAGGCAGGCAACTGCAATAATGCAAGCAAGAGATAATGAATAAGGGTCCTAAAACAATGGCAAATGTCGCGCAGAATAGGAATGAGAGAGATTTACAGGATTGAATAGAGGTTGTTGGTGATTTCTTAGAACGCCAGATTTCTGGCTTGGGCCATTAGACAGATGATACTGTTATTCACAGAGTCTAGTAAAATAAGAGGAAGAGCAAATATGAGAGTAAAAGGATACAGCATTGGACATGTTGCCCTTGAGGTACAAGGAGGACAAATAGATGAGAGTGTCAAAAAGCAGAGGGATATGTGGACATGGAGCTCAGGAGCTTGGAGTAACAGATGTAGCTCCCCTAGACTGTGCCTGCTTGAGTGTAGGGAGAAACTCATTATTCTGGCATATGTACCCCCAGCATCTACCAGAAATAGTAGATGTTACTAGTACCTGATATATTCATTCATGCATGCATTTACTTAAAAAAAATGCCTCCAACACCAATATAAAATATCAAAAATATCAGTTCTAGTCTCTGATATTTGGTAAATGTTCAAAAAAACATTTGCTAAACAAATTACGAAAGCCACAGGCTTAGATGAAATTGCCTAGAGTGAGATTGTAGAGCTGAGATCAGAGCTTTGGAGAACACCAAAGTGAAGGGAGGCAGGCCATATAAAAATAAATAAAGAAACAAACAAAGGAAAATGAAACGGTAATGTCACAGAAATAGCAAGAAAACCAGAAGTGGATATCAAGAAAGATCTGGGGGAGACCGGAAAGAGTTTCAAGAAGGAGCAAATGACCAATAGAGTCAAATGCTCAGATAAGTTTAGTAAAATATGATTGACATGTCAATAGGAAGATCATCAGTGATCACATCAATTCAAGTTTTCGTACCAGAAAGCATATTGCAATGAAGGGGGGAAAGAAAGGTAAGGAAATGGAAACCGGGGGAATAGGTATCATTCACTAAGAAGAAAATTTAGAGGGAAAAAGAGGGAAGGCTGGAAAACTGAGGTTTTGACATTGGATTTCTGATACTGTGAAACATCCAGTTTCCAATTTCTGGTAGGCATTTATGTTAGTCTGTTTTGTGTGCTATAAAGGAATACTTGAGGTGGGGTAACATAAAGAAAAGAGGTCTATTTTGGCTCATGGTTCTTCATGGTGCCCGCATCTGATGGGCTTCTGGTGAGGCCTCAGGAAGCTTACAAACATGGCAGAAAGTGGAGAGGGAGCAGGTGTGTCACATGGCAAGAATGGAAGCAAGAGAGAGAAGAGAAGTGCCAGGCTCTTGTAAACAACCAGCTCTCCTGTGAACTAATAGAGCAAGAACTCACTCATTTCTGTGGGGAGGGCACCAAGCCATTCATGAAGGATCCACCTTCATGACTCTAACACCCCCCACTAGGCCCTACTTCCAACACTGGGGACTGCGTTTCAACAGGAGATTTGGAGAAGACAACAATCTAAACTCTATCAGCATCATTTGGAAGTTGCCCTCTTACGGGTGGTAGTTAAAACCACAGATGTGGATGCAAAAACATGAGTCAAAACATGTGATTTGCAACAGGTCAGGGAAGGACACTGAGACATTCTCTTCTGCTATCTCTGGGATATAGTCTCGCCATCTTAGGTGAAAACGGATACGACTTCTATACTGTCATAGAGATTCAAAAATAAAATAAACACACAAACAAAAGTTGAGAAACTGTTAGATCCAGGGACAGTAGTCTGCAAACTTCATTGTACATGAAGATGTAGATCAACTGGAGAATCTTGTGAAAATGCATATTCTGATTCATTAGGCCTGGGTAGAGTCTGGGATTCTGCATTCTGATGAGCTCCCAGGTAATATAACATTGCTAATTCTTGGGTCACACTGATCAGCAAGGGGCTAGAAGGCACAAAGCTTTTATTAGATAGAAATTTTTTCCTTTGTGATTCTAAATTTAAAAAAATACCACTCAAATGAGTATAAGCAATGATGATAATGATGACGATGATAATGGTTTATGATCTTAGGTAACTGAAAAGACCAATTGAATAATTGGCTCCTGGGACAGCTGTATCTTCCCAGGTCCACAATTGATATTGTAAAAATTTGGGTTTTTTCTATTTTATGACTCTGCGCTGTTCTGCATTGACCTCATTCAGGCAAACTTTCTCCTTACAGCGACATCTGCAGCACTGAATGTATGTTACCTCAACTTCAGGGACAGCAGATATTTGCTACTTTCCCTCCTGGTAGTTCTAGTAAAAGACCCAGAGGTGAGTCTCACTGCCCATCCTTAGACCAATTATAGCTAGTAAGTAGAGAAGTCTGATTGGGCAGATTAAGATCATTTGTCTAACTCTGAAGTTATAGAATGAGCTTTGTACCACTGTATGGTGCTAGGCAGGTAAAAGAAAAGATTAAATAGATGATAGAGTTTCAAGATGAATGAATTGACCTAGCATCATTTCCTCACTCTTTTGGCAGCATTGCTCTCATATGTAGTTGATGTGGTTTGGGTAGTATTAAAAGTCTGTCTATCTATCTATCTATCTATCTATCTATCTATCTATCTATCTATCTATCTATCTTTCTATCTATTTATCTTCACTGTTTGAGCCAATGATGATGCCTTAAGATGTATGGGAATGTCAAAAGAAAATAACAAAGGTGATATAGTAGAAATGTAAGAGAAAAATCCCCAAAGAACAATGTCTTGGTAGTTAAAAGAAAAGATAATTTCAAGAAGAAAAGTGTACTCTTCTTTTCAAATATATAAAATGATATGGAGAGGATAAGAGCAGTACTAAAAAGGGAGCATTGAATTTGACAGGAAATCATTGATTGATGAACTTTGTCAAAGAAGTATAGAAGTAGCATCCAAATAGCAGTTGTCGTGGAAGTAAATGGTGGTCATATTCTGTCAAAGAGTTTGGTAAAGAGGAGAAAGGCAGGGTGATTAAAGTAAGAGACAAATTTTTTTGTTCCTTTTTAAAGATGAAAGACACTTAAGGATATATGAACACAAAATATAAGAAGCCAAGGGAAAAGGATGAAAACACAGCAAAAGGAGAAAATCATTGATGCAATAAGTTCCCCTAGGAGCAGGACTCGTAATCCAGAGCATCGGCAGATATATCTAAGCTTTGAACCAGTGGACAGGATCTCTTCATAGAAATACTATAGGGGGCTAGGCACAGTGGCTCAGCCTGTAATCCCAGCACTTTGGGAGGCCGAGGTGAGAGGATTGCCTGAGCTCACGGGCTTGAGACCAACCCAGGCAACTTGGTGAGACATCATCTCTACAATAAATCACACACACACACACACACACACACACACACAGAGAGAGAGAGAGAGAGAGAGAGAGAGAGAGAGAGAGACTAGCTGGGTGTGATGGCGTGCATCTGTATTTCCAGCTACTTGGAAGGCTGAGGCAGAAGGATCACCTAATCCCAGCAGGTCGAGGCTGTGGTGGCTGTGAGAGTGCCACTGCACTCCAGCCTGGGTGACAAGAGTGAGATTCCAACCAAAAAAACAAGAAATACTATAGGTGGAGAAATAGGAAAGATGAGCCAGAAATTGAAGCAATTCATATGACAAAAACAATTTGCTCAATGAACAAAGAAGAAAGAAAGGCAAAGATCACAAGAAGAAGAAACACGAGAAAAAGGTTGAGTTACATAAAGGATTATGAATTTTGGAATAGTGAAGGGGACAAAAGAAGAACTGGATCAGCATATAAAATCATAATCTCAAAAAGCACCACAGGTGAAGCCGACATTGGATGCCACATTGCAGTGGCAACAATCTCAATTGTTGCTTTTCTCCAGCCCTAGTCTCTTTTTCACCCAGGAAGACTTATGCCTCTGTCCTCTCTCTTCCTTCAGCACTATAGTCCTACTTCTCCTATAGAATTTATCAGTGTTTTATTATAGCTATGCAATCTGTCTACCCTTGCACACTGTGAATTCTTGGAGAGCATAAACTGTGTTTTCCACATCTTTGAGCTCCCAGCACCTGGTATAGGGCCTGGCACATAGTAGGCACACAATCAATGTGTGTTGAATTGAATCAACTACCTAAATAAAATGACTAACTTTCCTGCAGATTGTCATTTGATAAGCAAGCTAATTAAATGCATGCTTTTATGGAAGAATAAAAATGTGGTGTTTTGGGGAACCATTGAGGTTTACCATGGAAAAATGTATGAGCTCAATATCATTAAAAGTGATATCTAAAACCTTGTATTATGGATTGTTCAGATCATATTTATGGGGAGATAAGATTAAAAGCAAAGCTTTTAAGATCAAAGTTGTTGCCATGTTGTTGCTTTCTGCTGTATGTGGCTGTACTTCCTCATGAGATAGTCATCAGATTCTGCCAGACTGTCCATTTCCTGTGTAATGCCTAGGTTAACTGGACAGATACATTTAAAAAGTAAAAATGAATTCACAGTAGAATTGTAGAGCTGTGATCATTCAAGATGTTTCTTTCATTTCTTATGACCTATTTAAAAATACTTAAAGCTCTATATGGATGATCTGCTCCTGTGTTAAAATTTTTAATTTGACTCAGGAGAGCAGACTAAACATTGCTTATATATATCTGTACCTGCCAGGTTGGCCACTAATGCTAAGGCTTGTCATAATAGGTTACAGGATATAATGAAAAGAATTTATCTAAATTTGCTATCATTTAAAAAGAAAGATTTTGTAAATAAAATTTAGGTAGACTATTCAAGGAGATTATCTGGCACTAAAAGGAAAAAGAGCACTCTGGGGAGGAAATGTCTTATGCAGGGGAACCAAACTGTCAAAGTCAAGAGAAAGAGTTGATTACACATAAAGGCATTAATTAGGCCATGTTTGCTAGTAAGTGGGATTTCTAAGTGTTAAAATCTCAGAGGTAGGGGCTCTCCTTGATTCTGTCTCTTCCAGGCCACCAGAGCTCTAGAGTAGGGTTGGCCCAAAGCAGCATAGCCTTATCAGCTTGCCTACCCTTTCTCTCATATTTATTTTTGTTCCATGTGACCAGAATAAAATCTAAAATATGGATTTGAATGTTACATAACGCTTTAGCCTAAGATCATTGAAATCTAACTAGATTAGATAAAAGGCTGCTACCCCAAAACTACACAGCTCAGTGTATCATGCTAACTTTACTTTGCTTTGCCATTTGTTTTGTATATTCCTGCTATGGAAACTCCTTGGAGGGGTGTTTGCCCAAACTAGGATTTGGGCAAACACCTTCAATAGAACAAAATTTTAACAAATAATGATGGAAAAGGGAAACAAAATGGAAATGCATTTTCCTAAGCATTGATTTGGGCTGTGTAATGTTACTGAAATAATCTTTTTATGAGTTTGTATCCTCTAGTAGACTATTATGTCTACTCTCTATTCAAGGACTAGAATTATTTGGGGCCTACTTTATATTCTTAGGGCATAACACAGAGCCAGGCACATAGTTAGCCCTCGAATGTTTGTTGAGAGAGACTATTTGACAAGTGCCAGTTGTATAATTAGAATTTCTTTCATTCTTCCAGAGTTAAGAACAAAGCTGCAGTGACCAGCTGCTATTTTAAGATGCTGACTATCACGGAAATTTTCCCAACCTGCTTTGGTGGGATAGCCCAGCCACAAGAGTTCTAGCCAATCTAAAAACTGTATCCTTTATAAAACCTTGGAGCAGTGAGTGTGAGGCAATGCAAGGAATACCAAATTGGCAATGCTCTAATCTTGGCTCTACTACTTATCTACTCCCTGTGGGAAAGCCACTGCATCTCTCAGGAGCTTTGATTTCCTCCTCTGTCCATACAGGGGCATGTATTACATTATCCCTAAATTCCTTCCCAGCATTAACATCCGGATTAAATTCATCTTTGTATTCCCCACACAGTGCTGGATTCATAATATGTGCTTAATATTTATTAGCTGTGAGTGAAGTTGCCCCAGGGTCTCTAAAACATTGTTTTACAAGGTTTTAGTTCAAACCTAACATTGCTTTCCATGTTAAGTTTAAAATTATAATTTAAATGGTCTCAATGAAAAGGTTATTATTTCCCATTTTTCTTTTATCCAGCTTATATAAAAACACACAGTGAAAAAATCACAGTAAGTCAAACTATACTTTTAAAAATCTGAGTTGACAAATTTTGCCATTAAACATGAGTCAAAGATTCTCTAAGAGAATGAAATTTCAGGAGAAAAAGTTTTAAATTACTTATGTTGGTTATACAAGTATCTCAAGAAGTTTTAGATACACATGATAACTCAATCACAATTGATAAGTGAAAAAGCACCAGTGTTACTTATATAACAAAATTTATTCCCTCAAATAATGTATTGGTTTTTTCCCTTTTAGTTTACTTGTAGTTTTTTAGATGAATTTAAAAGTAGCATAACTATTCTTTTTTTTTTTTGAGTTGGAGTCTCACTCTGTAGCCCAGACTGGAGTGCAGTGGCCACTCCCGGCCACCTCAGCCTTGACCTGCTGGGCTCCGGTAATCCTTCCGCCTCAGCCTCCCAAGGAGCTGGAACTACAGGCGCGTGCTATCATGCCCGGCTAATATTTGATTATTGTGGAGATGAGGTCTCGCCAAGTTGCCTAGGCGGGTCTCGAACCCACAGGCTCAGGCAATTCACTCACCTCAGCCTCCCAAGGCACGGGATTACAGGCTGAGCCACCGAGCCCGGCTTTATTCTTCTTTTTAATAAAAATCTGCAATTCATGCTATTCAATAATTCAGTCTCTCTTCAATAAAATTAGTGTGGCTTTACATATTTATTTGATTATACACAAAAGTATACAAAGCTGTATCTAAACATGGACTAAAGTTTATTTATTTATTTTTGTATTTATTTTGTTGTTGTTGTTGGGGTTTTTTTGTTTGTTTTTTGAGTTGGAGTCTCACTCTGTTGCCCAGGCTGGAGTGCAGTGGCACGCTCATTGCCACCGCAGCCTTGACCTGCTGGGCTCAGTTGATCCTTCCACCTCAGACTTCTAAGTAGCTGGAACTACAAGGCGCACGCAGTCCTCTCACCTAGGCCTCCCAAAGTGCTGGGATTATAGGCATGAGCCACTGTGCCCAATCATAGAATAAAGTTTAACGGTTATTGTTAATGTGTTAAGGTTGAATACTCCAGTATCTCTACAGCATTAATGACCAGCTTATCTCATTTAACCCTCTCAAAAAATCAGTTAATTATAATCTCCAGTTTTAAAATGATAAAACTAATGCTTTAAGAAGTTATATTCAGGCTCAATGGCTCATGCCTGTAATCCTAATACTTTAGGAGGCTGAGGCAAGAAGATTGCTTGAGTCCAGGAGTTTGAGATCAGCCTGGGCAACATAGCAAAAACCCTTGTTTCTATAAAAAATTAAAAAATTGCTGGGCTTGGTGGCTCAGCCTGTAATCCCGCGCCTTTGGGAGGCTGAGGTGAGTGGATTGCCTGAGCCCGCGGGTTCGAGACCCGCCTGGGCAAGCGAGACCTCATCTCTACAATAAATCAAAAAATTAGCCGGGCATGGTAG
>CAUYQG010219452.1:0-21870 GCA_963574415.1 Tarsius wallacei | reverse complement strand
AGGTGAGGAGGTATTGTCAGTACTTAGGTGTTACATGTAATAGTCAGAAAGTGTCTGACACAATGATATTAAGGTTTTTTTTTGAGTTAGAATTTCACTCTCTTGCCTAGGCTGGAGTGCAATGATACACTCATGGCCACTGCAGTCACGACCTGATGGGCTCAGGCAATCCTTCCACCTCAGCCTTCCAAGTAGCTGGAACTACAGGCATGCGATACCACGCTCGGCTAATTTTTTGAATTATTGTAGAGATGAAGTCTCGCCAAGTTGCCTAGGCTGGTCTCGAACCTCTGAGCTCAGGCAATCCCCTCACCTCGGCCTCCCAAAGTGCTGGGATTACAGGCTTGAGCCACCACGCCAGGCCAAGTCTTATTTTTCAACACAATTTATTCCTCCGGAGGGGTTGCACCATTCCTGGAAGTACTGCAGTACCAGGTTGATGCATGGAGTGGATGGAGCAAGCTCCTATTTCATCTCCTAATCCCAAAAATCCATTTAATATATTGTCCTCAGATAGAGGACGTATCAGATATTAAACTGATAAGAACAGGATCTTGCTTTATGCAAAGAGGTAGACGTTAACAACATAATTTCTTCTGAGCTTTGATAATGTATTAATGTTGGATTTTGCTAGTCTGCTTGCTCCTTTGTAGCCACTTATCTGGCTGCCTGATGGTCTTTCAGGAGGAGGCCTGACGTCTTCCCTCTGCCTAAAAAGAATTTTTGACCTCAAGGTTTTTCATAAAGATGTTGCTAACAATTTAAAGTAATAATTTTTAAAATGTGGTAAATTCCTTCTCAACAAGTATTTCTGGTAAGTTCATTCTTTCAGCAAATATGTATTAAGCATTTATTATATGCCGGAACACCAAGGATGTGTAGTAATAAGTAGAATAGTCACAAGCTGGGCATTCAAGACAATGTAATCCACTGTATGAAGTTTATAATCTAAAGAATTTTTTTATTATTTAAATTTTACTTTTTATACTTTAATTGTTCTAACAGATTAAGTCTGTTACTTCATGTTCCCTGAAACGGTCTTATCATGACTTTTAAAAAAATCAGTGATCTAAAATATGTCTATTTTAATGAAATGCTGTTATATCTTAGTTACTTGAAAGTATTGGCAAAGTTCTAGAGACGTTTGTACAATGTCATAGAGTCAGCTGTTGTTTTATATTTTGAGGTTAGTTGTGGTTAAGTATTAGTTTTGAATTTAAAAGACAAGATCTGAACCTGAAAAATGTTAAACTTCTTATTGCAATATGAAATTGAATAACTTTATATTTAAACGTCACCCAAGTGCTTAAAGGAAAGTTCTTGTTTCCAGTTATCTGGCCTCATAGATTCCTAAAAGGTACTTTGTTTTTTTAATGTTTTAAGCAATTTCTCTGTTTCTTCTCTTTTTTATTGAAGAGTATTTTAGAAATTAAACCAAAACATTAACTTTAGTCTAGTATTTGAGTTAATTTTTTTATTAATTTTATTTATTGAAATGTTTTAAATGTATTAATATCTTTTATTTTTAAACAAATGAAAACAGAATGTTCTGCATCCAAAAGAAGGGTGTAACCTAGTGCTGTTTCTGAAATGAAATATAGTTAATGTTTCATTTAAAAGTATCAAAACTTTTTCCAGTAGGTTTAATCCCCCAGAAAATAAATAAGTGTTGATATCTATACAAGTTCTTACTGCATTTGTCTGGGGCTGACAACTATTTTTTGATTAATAAAAAGAAAGCGTTTAGCAACAACCCAAATTCTGGTTTTAAACTTTTTTTTTTTGAGCTGGAGTCTTACTCTGTCAGCCAGGCTGGAGTTGCAGTGGCATGCTCACGGCCACCACAGCCTCAGCCTGCTGGTCTCAGGCAGTCCTTCCACCGCAGCCTCCCAAGTAGCTGGAACCACTGACACATGCCACCATGCCCACCAAATTTGATTTATTGTCGAAACGAGTCTCACTAAGTTGCCCAGGCTGGTCTCAAACCCCTTAGCTCAGGCAATCCTCTCGCCTCAGCCTCCCAAAGTGCTGGAATTGCAAGTGTGAGCCACTACGCTGGGCTCATATAGTAGGTCTATTTCTAACTTTTTGGGGAACTTCCATACTATTTTCTATAGGAGTTGCATCATTTTATGTTCATACCAGCAGTGTATAGGGCTTCCAGTTTCTCCACATCCTGGCTAGCCCTTGTTACCTTTTACTTTTTTTATAATGGACATTCTAACCAGTGTGAGGTGATAGCTCATTGTGGTTTTGATTTGTGTCTCCTTGGTAATTACTGATGTTGAGTATCTTTTTATATACATCTTTCAAAAAGAAGACATTTGTTTTTTTAAATGATTTATTTATTTTAAAGATATAAAAGAAGACAATTGTATGTCTTTGGAGGAATGTCTGTTCAAGTCCTTTTTTAAATTGGATTATTTGGTTTTTCTTTAATTATTGGAGTTGCAGGATTTTCTTATATATTTTGCATATTAATTCCTTACACATAATATGGTTTTCACGTATTTTCTCCCATTTTGTAGATTGCCTTTTCACTCTGTTGTTTCCTTTGCTGTTCAGAATGCTTTTAGGTTGATGTAGTCCTACCTATTTAAAAAGCTTTTATTGCTTGTGCTTTTGCTGTCATATCCAAGAAATCACTGCTAAGACCAATGTCATGAAACTTTTTCCCTATGTTTTTTCCAGGAATTTTACAGTTTTGGGTCTTATATTTAAATCTTTAATCTGTTTTGAGTTAATTTTTGTGTCTGGTGTAAGATGAAAGTCCAGTTTCATTCTTTTGCATGTGGATTTTCAGATTTCCCAACACCAGTTGTTGCAGATGCTGTCCTTTCCCTATTATGTATTCTTGGTGTTCTTATTGAATATCCGTTAACCATATATGCATGGGTTTACTTCTGAGTTCCCTGTTCTAGTCCATTGATCTATTTGTCTGTCTTTTATGTCGGTACCATACTATTTTAAACTGTAATTTTGTGATGTATTATGAAATCAGGATGTAGCTGGGCTCAGTGACTCAGCCTGTAATCCCAGTGCTTTGGGGAGACTAAGGTGAGTGGATTGCCTGAGCCTGCCTGGGCAACAGCGAGACCTCATCTCTACAATAAATCAAAAATTAGCCGGACGTGGTAACGCACGCCTGTAGTTCCAGCTACTTGGAAGGCTGAGGCGGAAGGATTGCCGGAGCCCAGCAGGTTGGGGCTGCAGTGGCCGGGAGCGGCCACTGCACTCCAGTCTGGGTGACAGAGTGAGACTCCAACTCAAAAAAAAAAAAGAAAGAAATCAGGATGTATAATGTTTCCAGCTTTGTTATTCTTTCTTGAGATTATTTTGGCTCTTTGAGGTCCTTTGTAGTTCCATGTGATTTTTTTAGGATTGTTATTTATTATTTGTGTAAAAAATGCCAGTGGGATTTTGATAAGGGTTTCATTGAATGTGAGGATCACTTGGAGTAGTATAGACATTTAAAAAATATTAAGCCTTTTAATCCATTTATTTGTCTTTTAAAATTTATTTGATCAGTGTGTGGTAGTTTTCAGTGTACAGGTCGTTCATCTCCTTGGTTAAGTTTATTCTGAGATTTTTTTTTTTTTGTTTTTTTGTTTTTTGTTTTTGAGTTGGAGTCTCACTCTGTCGCCCAGACTGGAGCGCAGTGGCCGCTCCTGGCCACCACAGCCTGGCAATCCTTCCGCCTCAGTCTTCCAAATAGCTGGCACTACAGGCGACCGCTACCATGCCCGGCTAATTTTTTGATTTATTGTAGAGATGAGGTCTCGCCAAGTTGCCCAGACGGGTCTCGAACCCACGGGCTCAGGCAATCCACTTACCTCAGCCTCCCAAGGCGCGGGATTACATGCTGAGCCACCGAGCCTGGCTTGGTGTTTTTTCTTTTTGATGCTATTGTAAATGGGATTGTTTTTCTAACTTCCTTTAGTTCATTGTTAGTGAAATGCAACTAATTTTTCTGTTGATTTTTGTATAGTGCAACTAATGAATTCATTAGTTATAACAAGTTTTTAAAATAGTCTTCATATAGTTGGTTTTATACATATGAAGTCATCTGTGTGAACAGAGATAGTTTTACTTCTCTTCCTTCCCAGTTTGGATGCTTCCCCATACCCAGCCCCCAATTGCCTAATTACCCGGACTAGTAATTCTGGGACTGTGTTAATAGAAGTGGTGAGAGTTAGCATCCTTCCCTTGTTCCTGATCTTAGAGGAAAAGCTTTCAGTTTTTCACCATTGTGTATGATGTTACCTTTGGCTTTTTATGTATGGCCTTTATTCCATTGAAGTAGTTCTTTTTATTCCTAGTTTGTTGAGAAGTTTTTATTATGAAAGAATGTTAAATTTTGTCACTTTTTCTGCATCCAGTGAGATGGTCATATATTTTTGTCCATATTTTTGTCAATGTGATAGGCCACATTAAGCAATTTTTGTATGTAAAATCATCCTTGCATCCCAGGGATCACTCTGGGTCTTGGTATATGATTCTTTTAATATGCTGTTGAATATGATTTGCTAGTGTTTTGGGGGGAATTTTTGTATTTCTGTTTATCAGGAATATTGGCCTGTAGTTTTCTTTTCTTGTATTTGTCTGGTTTTGGTAGCAGGGTAATTCTGCTTCTTGAGTGAGTTTGGAAGTGTTCCCTCTTCAATTTTTTGGAAGGGTTTGAAAACAATTGGCATTAATTCTTCTTTAAGTGCTTGATAGAATTTGCCGGGTAAGCCATATAGTTATGGGCTTTGCATTGTTGGAAAGTTTTTAATTATGATCAGTCTCTTTTCTAGTTATAAGCATGTTCAGGTGTTTTTTTTTTATGATTCAGTCTTGATAGGTTTTATTTTTCTAGTAATTTATCCATTTCTTCTACATTATCTAATTTGTTGGTGTGTAATTGTTTGTAGTAGTCTTTTGTGGCTGGGCACAGTGGCTCACGCCTAGAATCTCAGCACTTTGAGAGCCTGAGGCTAGAGGATTGCCTGAGCCCAGGATTTAAGACCAGCCTGAGCAATTTGGTAAGACCTCACTTCTGCAATAAATAAAAAAAAATTAGGTGGCATGGTGATACGCTCCTGTAGTTCCAGCTACTTGGAAAGCTGAGGCAGAAGGATCGCATGAGCCTAGCAGGTCGAAGCTGTGGTGGCCGTGAGCGTGCCACTGCACTCCAGTCTGGACGACAGTGAGACTCTGACTCCAAAAAAAGAAAAGTCTTTTATGGTCCTTTTTATTGCTGTGGCATCAGTTGCAATATCTCCTCTTTCGTTTATGATTTTGTTTGAGTCTTCTCTCCTTTTTTTATAGTCTAGCAACAGGTTTGTCAATTTGGTTGATACTTTTCAAAAAGAACAACCTAGTTTCATTGATTTTTCTGTTATTATTTTCTATACTCTATTTTATTTTTTGCTCTAATATTTATTATTTCTTTCCTTCAGCTAACTTAGGGCTTAGTTTGTTCTTTTCCTAATTCCTTGAGGTATATAGTTAGGCTATTTGAGATATTTTTTAATGTAGGTGCGGTTATTGCTATATTGCTCTTACTAATGCTTTTGCTGCAGCCCGTAAGTTTTGATATATTATTTCAGTCTTCTTAAATTTGTTAAGGCTTGATTTCTGACCTAACGAGTGATCTGTCTTGGAGAATATTCTGTGTGTGTTTTAGAAGAATGTATATTCTGCTGCTATTGAGTGAAATGTTCTGTGTATGTATTGGCAGGTCTGTTTGGTCTATAATGTTGTGTAAGTTCTGTTTTCATACAGATTTTCTGTCTGGTTGTCCTGTCCATTATTGACAGTAGAGTACTGAAGTTTCCTACTATTGTATTGCCTTCTACTTCTCCCTTAGTTCTGTCAGTGTTTGCTTTATATGTTGAGGTGCTCTGATGTTGGGTGTATAGATATTTTTAATTGTTATATCTTCCTGGTGGATTTACCCTTTTGACATTTATAATGTTCTTTGTCTATTGTAACAGTTTTCAAGTTAAAGTCTTAATTTGTCTCACATACCTATGACTGTCTTTGGTTGCTATTTGCATGGAATATCTTCCTTCATCCCTTCACTTTCAGCCTGTATGTGTGCTTAAATATAAAAGATGTAGATCTCTTGTAGACAGCATATAGTTGAGTCTTTTTGTTTTTAATCTGTTCAGCCACTGTGTCTTGATTGGAATGTAATCCAGTTGCATTTAAAGTAATTATCGATAAAGTACGATTTATTATTGCCTTTTTGCTCATTGTGTTCTCCCTGTCTCATAGCTCTTTTGTTTCTTTTTCTCTCTTGCTATCTTCCTTTTTGTTTTGTTAATTTCTTTTTATAGTGACATGCATTGATTTTTTTCCTCTCATTTTCTTTTATGTATCTGTATAGGTGTTTTCTTTGTGGTTGCCATGGGGATTACATAAAACATAACAGTCTATAATCTTTCATGGAAGTAGAGTGAAAAAAAAACAGTCTATATTAAGTAACTTTAATCACATACAAAAACTACACTTTTACTCTCCCTCAACACTTAAATAAGGTATTTTAATTTTTGTACATTTTCTTCTTTTATAAAAAATGAGGATAATAAACTATTTTAATAACTCAGAAGTTCTTGAAGTGTGGTTTTCATAGACTTTTTCAAGAGGGTCTGTTAGGTCAAAACTCTTTTCAGCCGGGCTCGGTGGCTCAGCCTATAACCGAGCCCGCGGGTTCGAGACCCGCCTGGGCAACTTGGCGAGACCTCATCTCTACAATAAATCAAAAAATTAGCCAGGCGTGGTAGCGCGCGCCTGTAGTTCCAGCTACTTGGAAGGCTGAGGCGGAAGGATCTTCGGAGCCCAGCAAGTCGAGGCTGCGGTGGCCGGGAGCGTCCACTGCACTCCAGTCTGGGCGACGGAGTGAGACTCCAACTCAAAAAAAAAACTCTTTTCATAATAATTCTAAGGTATTATTTGTATTTTTCACCATGTTGACATTTTTAATGATGGTGCAAAATCAGTGGTAGGAAAACCTGCTAGCAATGGACCAAATTATACTAGTAGTCATTGTATTCTTTACTGCCACATATTCCTAATAAAAATAAATGCCTGTTTTCTTAAGGATGTTTTTGGAATGTTAATCAATTTTATTAAATCTAAACCTTTGATTACATGTCTTTTTAATATGTGTGATGAAGTGGGAATTATGCATAAAGCACTTCTGTTTACTGAAGTATAGTGGTTGTCTTAGAAAAGCACAGGTGCAACTGATTATGTTTGTGAGTTCAATTAGCTACTTTTTTAATAGCATACCATTTTTACTCAAAAGAATGACTACCAACAAACTAATGATTATTCAGGCTTGGGTATTTGGCAGACATTTGTTTGGAAGTGAATTAAGTGAGCCTGTCACTTTCATGGCAAAAAGCTGTCAGTGTTTGTTGCCCAATGATAAAATTCAAATATTTCAAATGAAAATAAGAATTTTGGAAAACTTCTATCTACTACCGTGTGCTTTGGCAACTTTAAAGAGTGTTCTGACAAGATTATTGGTGTATTAATGAATGTTTTTAATTTTTTTTATACAGTATATCAAATATGGAAGATCTATATAAGTTAGGGTACCGATATTTTCCAAAATAGTGGAAAACATATGACATAATAAAATAATTCATGAGTAAAAAATCCATTAAAGGTGATAGATTAGTAGATTTTAATGTAACATAGTATGAAGAGTTCATTGATAGGGTTTCAGATTCTATATTCTAACTAACCTTTAAGAAACTATCACTTGTTCAGTTTTGGTCTAGTATCAAAGAAGAACATATTCACGGTTATCTCAAAAAGCTATTCTAATACTCCTTTTCCTAATTACATGCCTGTGAGGCCAGATTTTTTAAAATATATACTTCAACCAAAACAGCAAAGCACAAGATTGAATGCCATAGAGGTTATGAGAGTTCAACTGTTTGTTATCAAGACAAATATCAAAGATAGTTGCAAAAATGTAAAACAATGTACTCTTCTTGCTAATATTTTTTCATTTTGAAAAATAATTTATAATAAGAAAAGTAGACCAGGCTTGGTGGCTCAGCTTGTAATCCCAGCTCTTTGGGAGGCCGAGGCAAGTGGATTGCCCGAGCCCACTGGCTCAAGACCAGCCTGGGCAACTTGGTGAGACCTTGTCTCTACAATTAAAAAAAAAAAACTAGCCAGGCATGGTAGAGTTCACTTGTAGTTCCGGCTACTTGGAAGGTGGGAGGCTGAGGCAGAAGGATCGCTGGAACCTAGCAGTTCCACTGTCACTCCAGCCTGAGCAACAGAGTGAGACACCAATTTTTAAAAAAATGTTAATGGCAATTATGTCTGAAGATTTAATTTAACTGAGTCAATAATTTTTCTCATTTTAAATTTCTAATGCCTTAATATTTATAGGTAAACCACACATGGACAGAAGCTCTTTAGCCTCTTCAGTACTTCTTAAGATTTCAAAGAAGTCTTGAGACTCAAAAGCTTAAGATTCGTTGTTTTAGCCTTCCCGGATTATTGAAGTTGAAATGAATGTATTCATGTATGTGAACTAATTTTGCAAATATTTTAAATGTAGATTTATAAATAGTTTTTGAGCTCCTTCTGTTATATTGCTATGCAAGGCCTTCATGTTGGGACTTTGGAGAAGAGACATGGAAAGATAACATGCATAAATAATTGCTAATGCTTGTTAGCTCATAAGGGGGATGGAGGGGGAAATTTACATGCAAAGGGACCTCAAAACGTTTGTGGAAAATGGAATTAAATGCTAAAAATAAAAAATACAAACTTTATTTCTCAGTATAAGCTCCATCAAGTTCAAGACACTCTTGTAAGCGATGATACCAGCCATTTGGTTCACCCCTGGAGAACTGAGAGTCCTGGGAGTTTAACTATGCCAATGCAGTCTTTTTTACATTATTAACTGAAGAAAAATTGATGCCCTTTAAAGTGTTGTTGTTTTTTTTTTTTTGGTGGCTCAAGCCTATAATCCCAGCATTTTGGGAGGCCAAAGTGTTTTTTAAAATAGGAAACAGAAAGAAGTGAGAAGGAGCCAAATCAGGATTGCAAGGTGAATGCCTAATGGTTTTTATAGAAACGCTCACAAAATGTGTTTGGTGATCCTTGTTGTGAAGAAGGACTCTCTGGTGAAGCTTTCTCAGGCGTTTCTCCGTTAAAACTTTGTCTAACTTTCTCAATACATTCTCATAATAAGCAGATGTTACTGTTCTTTGACCCTCCAGAAGGTCAACAGACAAATTGCTTTGCGTATCCCAAAAAACTTGCCATATTTTTTTAAGTGGTCCACTAGTTTGCTTTGACTGGTCTAATTTCATCTCTTGGTAGCTGTTGCTTTGATTGTGCTTTATCTTCAGGATCATACTGGTTGAGCCAGGTTTCATCTCCTGTTACAATTCTTTGGTGAATCTTGATCCCACTTGTTTTAAGTTTCCACTCTTACCTGCAGTTGATCTGGGTGCAAATGGTTTTCCCTTCAAGGGGAAAGTCTGATCAACTTTAATTTTTAAATCAGAATTGTGTAAGTTGAACCAATTGAGATGTCTATGGTATTGGCTGTTGTTTCTGCTATTAATTTTCGGTCCTCTTCCATTAGGGCACAGACAAGATGAATTTTTTTCTCTCAAATTAATGGGGATGATCTGCTGCTGTAGGCTTCATCTTCAGTATCGTCTTATCCTTTCTTACAATGAGTTATCCTCTTGTTAACTGTTGATTTATTTGGGGGCATAGTCCCCAAAAACTCTTCATAAAGCAGCAGTGATTTCACCAATCTTCCACCCAAGCTTCACCATAAAATTGATGTTTGTTCTTGCTTCAATTTTAGCAGAATCCATATTGCTCTCTTAGGGCCTCTTTTCAAGCTGATGTCTTGTTCTTAGTGCCTCAAATCTGATCCAGTTCAGACGTGTTATAACAAGTTAGTACGAATTTATTTTGGTGCCAAAAAAATGTTTTGAACTCCATGCATAGTTTTTTCATAATATGTATTTTCTGTGAACTTTTTGAAGACCCCTCATATAACTCTCCTGTTTCACAAACCAAATAGTGAAAAAGCAATTTTGTGATTGAAGCTTTTCTTCTTTTTCTTTATTTCAATAGCTTTAGGGGGTACAAATGGTTGTTGGTTTGGACTTTAAGTGTACCCACCATCCCCACCTGTGCACATTGTACCTGATAGGTGATTTTCCATCCCTCTACCCCTCTTTTTCCCCATCCTCCTTCTGAGTCTACAGTGTCCATTATACCATTCTCTATGTGTTTGTAGATCCTTAGTTTAGCTCTCACTTATAAGTGAGAACATGCAATGCTTGGTTTTCTGTTCCTGAATTAGTTCATTTAGGATGATGCTCTGTTCTCTAATTCCATCCAAGTTGCTGCAACAGACATTATTACATTCTTTTTGATAGCTGAATAGTATTCCTTAGTGTATATACTGTGTATCACTTTTTCATTATCCACTGATCAGTTGATGGGCATTTAGGTTATTGCACATCTTTGCAGTTGTGAATTGTGCTGCAATGAACATGCGAGTACAATGTCTTTTTCATATAATGACCTATGTTCCTTTGGGTAGATACCTAGTAGTTGGATTGCTGGATAAAATGATAGATCTGTGGAAGCTTATTTTCTAATAAGAACTCACAGCAATAAAAACTGTGCTATTCGTGCTTATAGTTCATGATTGTGGTCCAAGTTGCTTTTTGATTTTTAGAGTTTTCCCCTTCTTCTCTTGCAGGTATAGAACAAGATGCAGTGAATACTTTTACCAAATACATATCTCCAGATGCTGCTAAACCAATACCAATTACAGAAGCAATGAGAAATGACATCATAGGTAAGCAGTGCTTGAAGCTGTGGCAAAAAAAATGGGCTATTTTTTGTTATTGACTAAGTTAATTTTTATGAACATGGAACTCCTCTTCTAGTCTGTTTTCAGAGTAGTTTTTATATCTGAGTAGAACTCACTTAAAAAGTTCCTGTCTTATAAGTTGGACCCAAAGTCATAAACTAACCTGAGTTAACAACGTAAAGACTAACACACATTTATTGAATGCTCACTATGTCTCAGTATTCTAAGTACTTCCAAGGATAAACTCATTTAATCTTCTAAAGAACATTGTGGGGTGAATATAGTTACTATTTTATAAGTGAGGAAACTGAAGCCCAGAGGAGTTAAATACTTTACTTTGTCTAAGGTAACACAGCTTAGACATGGCAGAGTCAGGATTTGAAAACAGATCCCCATGGTTTAGCTACTGTCTATATTGGCAGTGTTTTTCATACTGTAGATTGGGACTAACCTCCTCTTATGCTCTTACTTCCCTGCCCAAAAAAAAGTCTAGAATAGAAAAATCAAAGTATCTCAGAGTAGTAAGAACTAACATCATATCAGAAATTTGTTTCTGACATATATACACATATGTATGATGTATATACTGAGTCAACAAATATATTTTTCTGTAGGTCATAATAAGATCATCAGAAAGACCTTAAAAAGATCTTTTTTTTTTTTTTTTTTGAGTCAGGGTCTCATTCTGTCGCCCAGGCTGGAGTGCAGGGGCACAATCACTGCTCACAGCAGCCTCATCCTCCTGCCTCAGCCTCCCAAGTAGCTGGAACTATAGGCATGTGCCACCATACCTGGCTACTTAGATGGATTTTTATTCACAGATATAAGTGGTTCATTTACTCATTCAACAAATACTTATTATATTCCCACAAGTTCTAGTACTAAATTTTGTCTTGTTATTCATAGAAAATCTAGTGTTTGTGACTTAGGGAATAAAGCGTTATTCTACTCCTAGCAGATTCATCCTAGTGTGGGGCTTCTTCAGTCCTTGCTGTGGATACTTTGCACTAACTCATTATTGGAGATGGCAAGACCAATGTTAGTTTCAGCTGTGGTTCTTAAATTGGCCCACCACACTTTCCAGTGAATTCCACCTGTTGGCTGGGGTCTGTCAGATACCTCCCCCATTTTCCCTTTCTTTTTCCCACATAGACATCTATAACACATAGGTCTTGTGACTGTTGATGGGTTATCCCCATCTGCTTGTATTTTGGGGGTTTATGGGGGTACTGTTTTACTAAGTTTTGCTGATAGATGTTGGTGGAATTTTGGTTTTTCTGTGTCGTTGCTCTATTTTTATATGGGAATTTGCTGCTATCATCTTTCTAGACCAATTTTTCCTATTAATAGAACTGGAGTGTTCTAACTGATTAGCATTTGGCTATTTGAGGTGGTTGACTAGTAATTTCCTTGGGAGACTGTACCAACTGATAAACTATCTGGGTTGGGGAAGAAAAGGAGGAAGAAGTTTTGAGCCAAATAAAGCATTTAAAAATGAAATGTCACTACAATTCTATTTTTTCTTTACTTAATCAAACTAATGATATAATCCCATGGAGGATCAAGTTGATAACATTTATTTATCAAGGAATCTGAGAAAGTTTCCATCCCAGTGTCTGTTACTATGCATTTTAGACTATTAATTACCTGTGGCTTTAGACAAGTCACTTTTCCTCTTTAATCTCATTCTTCTGAATCCTGCCCTAATTATTTGTTCCCTCTTGCAGTTGAATTATTTTAATCTAGGTGTACTTCAAGTGAATTTTGTTCAAAGGAGTATTCATTTTAGCTGTTATTGTGTATACAGCCTGCCTAGTTTTGTTGTAAATTTATCCTTGGGTTTTTGGTGTTGCTATCTAATTACTCTGTTTTTATGTGAGGACTCAGAATGATCCAAAAACTGTGCTTCCACTACCTCCTTCATCTTCACAAATCCTTGAAGTGGTAGAATTTGAAAAAACTTAGAAGGTACAGCTGACAAAATTTGCTGATAGTTTGAAAGTGAGTGGTATGAGAGAGGAAAAAAGAACTCAAGCACTCCATTTTTTTAAAAACTGAATACCTGGAATAGTGGGGTTGCCATTTATAAGATGAATGTGGGAGTAATGACTAAGGGAGAATCAGGAGTTTGGTTTTAGGCAACCAAATGGTAAATGTCGAGTAGGCAAGCCTATTGTACATTAGGATTTTATTACAGAGGTCCAAGTTGGAGGTACATGTTTGAAAGTCATCAGCATGTAGATGGATTTAGACCCACAAGACTGGGTAATGGTCCCTATAGGAGTGAGTGTCGTGAGGGAAGGAAGACAAGAGATCTAAAGACTGAGTCCTGGAGCATGCCTAATAGTCTGGCAGATGAGGAAGAACTAGCAAAGGTGACTTTAAGCTCTCTTAAAGCAACTGTATATCAAGGGATTTTTTTTTTTCTGGAATTCAAGTGAGAAAATTATTTCTGGGAAGGAGTAATCAAAGATTTAGTAAGATGAAGACTAGGAATTGATTAGATTTGGCATCCTGGTATACATTGGTCATCTTAATTACAATGAGTGGTAATGGACAAAAACTTAATGGAAGGAGTCTGAAGAGAGAATAAGAGCAAGAGTGGAACCTGAAAGGGGATATTAAGTCAGTGGACAATGTAGACAGTGGTCTTTAATTTTGTTTTTAAAGTGAGATGTATTATAAGCATATGAGGTATGTTGCAGCGTATAAACAGGTATACTATACCATCCAGTCCATACAGCTAATCAGAATGAGGCAATAATGAAGGACAAATTGATGTAGGAGAGAGGGGAACAATTGTTATAGGAGAGAAGTCATGAGGAAAGAGGGTGGACTAGAAGTTTGTTCAGATAGGAGCAAGAGCAGTCCATCTGTAGTAACAGGAGAGAATGCAGAAAACATGCGTAGAGATGCAGATGAGTTGGAAGATGTGGTAGGAGATGACGAAAATAATTTTTTGATTGCTTCTATTTTCTCAGGAAAGTGGGAAGCAAAGTCCTCAACAAAGAGAATAGGAGAAGAGGTGCTAGATGTTTGAGAAAGGAGATGTGTAGTTGTAAGGAAATAGAAGAAACAAAAAAACTTAGTTTCTCCTACTATACTATCATCACACAGAACCCTTCCAGATGTGTCAGATTTTCCCCCCATCATCCACCAATTCTACAGATGTTTACCCAGTGGACACCAGTTGGGTATACTCTAATTCACTTCAATTCTGACACTATCTTCCTAGAGATGGCATCAAATCCCACAGATTGAAGTCCTACAAGACTGCCCCTACTTCAGACACCAGTCACAAGCACAGGTTGTGGCCTGTGCTTCTCACCAGCTGGCTATAAATTGGGGCTCCTACACCCCTTCCTTGAATTTGATTAACTTGCTAGGGCAGCTCGCAGAACTCAGGGAGACACTTTACTTACATTTATGTGTTTATTATAAAAGGATATTGCAAAGAATATACGTGAACAGACAGATGGAAGAGATTCATAGAGTGAGGTATGGAGGAAGGGGCATGGAGCTTCCATGCCCTCTCCAGATGTGCCGCCCTCCGAGAGCCTCTACATGTTCAGTTATTCAGAAGTCCCTCTCCTCACTCTGTCCTTTTAGGTTTTTATAGAGGCTTCATTATGTAGGCATGATTGATTACATCATTGGCCGTTGGTGATCAACTCAACCTTCAGCCCCTCTCCTCCCTGAAGGTTGAGGGTTGGGGCTTTAAGTTCCAACCCTGTAATCCTACCTTGGTCTTTCTGGTGACCAGCACCCATCCTGAAGCTCTCCAGAGACCCCAGTCACCAGTCACCTCTTTAGCATACAGAATTCTCTCAGCGCCTTCAAGGATTTTAGGAGCTGTAGGAAACTAGGTGAAAACCAAATATCCCAGCTTTGTATTGCCTAGGAGAGTATGAGTGTAAACAGACCAGGAAACTGCAGCACGATTCTTAGGTTTCATTAAGGTCCCACTAAGGTCATGAACTCAGTGAGACTAGTTATCACTTTGTATGTTTTTTTCCAGCCATGTTTCACAGCCAGCTGAACAGCTTACCAATTTGCTGCAGTTTATTTAGGCAATTCTTTATTTTAACACATTTTATGTTTTTAAATTTCTACCAGTAACATTTTGATGAACTTTTTTACAGATAAATCTTTTCACAAATCCTTAATTCTTTGTGTTATAATCCTAGAAATAGAATTGCTGATTGAAAGAGTATGATCATTTTTACTGCTTTTCTAGAAACTTCCAAGTTGCCCCTCCAGAAAAAGATGTACCAATTTATACTCCCGCTAACACTAATGTCAGTTTTTCTATGCCCTTGCTCAAGCACATAGTATATTATTTAAAAATTAAACATATGTATTGCTAAAAATAATTTTGTTCCAGTTTACTTAGACAAAAGGTAGAGTGCCTCCTTATAGTAATCTATTTTATGTGATCTCTAGTATGTCATTCTATGTTTGTTCTTTTGAGGGTTGTCTGTCATATATTTTGTTCCTTTTTCTTTTGGGACATTCCTTATTAGTTTATAAGAGCTCTTGATATTTTAATGATACTAATCTTTTAACTGCCATACATATTGCAAATTTTGCTTCTGTTTGCCTTTTTACTTTGTTTTTAGGGTGTTTTAATGTGTAGGAATTAGTTTTATGTTGTTAAATCTTTTGTTTTCTCCTTTTGCATATATGCTTCAAAAGGCTTTTTTTTTTTACCTCACGATCAGCTGTTACCTGTATTTTCTTTTACTTCTATTTAAAACCTTCTAATTTAGATATCTTTGCTGTTAGCTCCCAGTTTGATTTAGAAATGTATATAGTTTGAACTTAGTAGAAATTTAATTATTTACTATTTATTTTGTAGCAAAGATTTGTGGAGAAGATGGACAGGTGGATCCCAACTGTTTCGTTTTGGCACAGTCCATAGTCTTTAGTGCAATGGAGCAAGAGTAAGTTAGTTTCATAATTTTTATATTATGTATTCTTGGGAATTTGGGTTCAGTGTTAGGAATGGACTTCACTCAACTAAAAACAAAGTATCTAAGGATTTAAGTACTTGGAATATTTACAAGATCATATAAGTCTATCCTGATTAATAGTTTTTAAAAATATAGACTATGTAAACTCTATTAAAAATAAAATAATTTTCATTTTTAATGTTAATATTTCCTAACTTTAAAGAGTTTGTTTTTAGTTCTGAAGTCTTTTGGGAGTGATTGAGACTATAGTGATTGTGACTATTAAGATTTATTTATTTAAATAATGCATGTCTTCAGATGGATGTTTTAATTTGTTAGCTCATGCTATAAGCTTAATGGATGCTATATAACTAAATCTACATAGGTTTGTTGAAACTGCCTACAAGGTTTTTTTGATTTAATGACTGCTGCGTGCCCTTAACAAAAATATATATTTATTCTTTGATTTAGCATTTATTAAAAGGGTGCTCTGTGGAAGGTACAGCTAGGTATAGTACCTGCCTTGAAGAAAGTTACAGCCTAATAAAAGACATAGGGTATGTCATTTGGTTACTGTAATAGGAGGTGGCATGTGTTAAATGTCAGGGGAGAGCTATGAAGGCATTAAAAGGTGGGAGAGATTAACGTACAGGTAAAGGAAACAGGAACGACACCATGGGAAGTGAGGTAGTGTTAACCTAGGCCTTTAAGATGCAGTAGGGACAGTATGGAAAGAGTGTATTTTTCCTGCTTAAGCTCTTTCCTTGGTCGTTCCCTCAAATTTTCCCTTTTGTCCATGTGCAGGCACTTTAGTGAGTTTCTGCGAAGTCACCATTTCTGTAAATACCAGATTGAAGTGCTGACCAGTGGAACTGTTTACCTGGCTGACATTCTCTTCTGTGAGTCAGCCCTCTTTTATTTCTCTGAGGTAAAGTCTGCATTTCCTTTCACACTCTATTAGAGCATTCCAGCCTCTAAATATAAATGCTGGGGCCCAGTCTATAGGAGATAACACAGAAGAGCCAAAGTCATTTCCAAAAAGATTTATTATTGTTTTAAGTTATTTCTAATGACGAGTGCTTTAATGGCATATTAGATTAAAGAGAAAATGAAAATTGAATGTAAAATAACTCATTTTCAAAAACCGAATTAAATTACTGCTTATGAGAGAATGCATGTTTTTGTTTGAAGCTATTTTAAAACTGTAGAATTTGATACTTGACTCCAGTGTACAATATTTGCAGACCACACTTCAGAAGAGAGAAAGAAAAGTAGTAAATTTTTTTCCTACTCATCATTTTTACTTTAGCTGCTTGATAGGATTACCGAGTGAAGCATTTGTAACAATTAGTATATTTATCTATCTGAGGCATATAGTTTAGTATAATGCTGTTTGTTAGGCTTCAGCAGATGAAATTCTTTTGTTGAAGAGCAAACAAGTAGAGGTAAAGAGAATTCCCATCTCACAAAGCAGTAACTTAGACACTTGAATTCTGCCTCTTCACAAGAATACGGGTACTCAGTTGATTATTTTTTCACTCCCTTTCTTTGTCATAAGTTTAAATCAGCAATTTGTTCAGGTTAACATGTCCTCATAGAATGATGGAAATGATCAGGTGTAAAAGATTTGTATGTTCGCCAACGAGGAACCACTAATCCATTTTTATTCCAGTTCACTAAAGTTTGCATCCAGCTGTGTGGTGGTGGTTTCTTGTCAATATTTTGTTTTGTTTTTTCTCTAGAAGAATATTTAAAATTTTTCAATTTCAAATGACTATAACTTGTTGACCGGCGTCAACTGAAGAAATGGATCTTTTTGCTTTTTCTTACACCTTGTGTTTTAATACTTGGAGGTGAAGATTAGAGATGGTGAGAGAAATCTTATTTTCCCTTTTGTATTTTTCATTCCTAGTACATGGAAAAAGAGGATGCAGTGAATATCTTACAGTTCTGGCTGGCAGCAGATAACTTCCAGTCTCAGCTTGCTGCCAAAAAGGGCCAGTATGATGGACAGGAGGCACAGAATGATGCCATGATTTTATATGACAAGTGAGTTACATTGATAGATGCATTCAGCAGGTATTTATTGAGCATTCGATATCTACTATGGAAATAAAGGTGAATAAACTCAGTCTCTGCTATCAGTAAGCTCATAGGTGGGCAGATAAAAACTGCTTTTTTATGCTGTGTGTAAAGGTTTGGGGTTCTTAGAATAAAACGTTCTGATGGGAAACGAGAGGTGTATGTGTGTGGCAAGCAGGGTAGTGATGGTGTTCAGGGAGTGTTTCCAAGAAGAGAGATTTAATTGGATCCTAAAGAATGAATTGAATTTTGCTAGCCAGGAAAGGCATGAAAGAACATTCTAGACAAAGGCATTGGTACAAAGCAAAATCATGGAAACTTAGGGAAGTTTGGCACTTTTAAGAAACCTGAATTTGTATCATCAAAAGGGTGGAGAACTATAGAAGGGAGGTGAAACTAATTGGAATAGATTGTAAAGGGCCTTGAATATCTATGTATGGATGTGTCATACATTCAGGTGCCAATCTGCTCACATTACTAAACGAATTGCAGTTTTTCATTAGTGTTCACTGAAAATAAGAAGTTGGAAAAATCTTGCAGTGAACAAAATTGAAAATATCTCGTCAGGCAAGTGATAAGACTGTGACCAGCTCTGTAACACATAGTGTTCTTTGCATTTAACAAAGTATTTTCTTATTTTGTATCCACAAGCAGTCCATGGGATGTTAAGGTTGGAAGAGAGCCAAGAGCATCTAGGCCTGAACGTTGGACTGCAGGCTCATGCCAGGCTGACTGCTTAAGAATCACCTGGGGCTTGTTAAAAATAGATTTCCAGTCCTCTTTCAGAGATTTTGATTCAGCAGGTTTGAGGTGTGACCAGGAATCTTTATTTTTGGAAGACATGCCAGATAATTCTGATGAATAGCCAGATTAGGGATCTAATCTGATTTTCCCATTTTTCAGACAAGGAAACTAAGGCCCAGAGAGAAGTAATGATTTTCTCAAAGTTACAAGGCAAGTTAATGGCAGAATTTGGGCCGGAACATAATTATTAATGTTCTGTCCAGTATTTATTATGGTACAGTACATTTGTGAAAGGTATTATATATGAAATATTGTTATATGGATGTTGAAATAGGAAGGGTTTACATTTAGACATTTGGTCTGGGATGCCTGAAAATTCAGATCATGGAGGAGTATTTATCATCTTATTCATTGCAACACAGGAGACTCACTTTTTGTTGTGAAAATGCTGATTTCAAAAAGGAGAGTTTTCTTTATGCTGGAACTGAATAGTAGCACAAGTAAGATCCCAGCTAGAGATCAGTAACCACATAGAGCAGAGATTCTGTGAGGTATTTTTTTGTTTGTTTGTTTTTTGCTTTTTTTTTTTTTTTTCCCATTGGATCTCATTTTCACATTGGAAGCCTTTTTCTTTTTGAGACAGGGTCTCACGCTGTTGCCCAAGTTGAAGTGCAGTGTCACAATCATGGCTCACTGTAGCCTTGACTAGCTGGGTTCAGGCGATGCTTTGGGCTCAGATGATGCTTTAGCCTCAGCATCCTGAGTAGCTGGGACTACTCATGTGTGTTAGCACACTCAGCTAATTTTTTTGATTTTGTGTAGAGGCGAGATCTTGCTATGTTGCTTAAGCTATTCTCAAATTTCTGGGCTCAAATGATCCTCCTGCTTGGCCAGGCGTGAGCACCTGGCTGGGAGCCGTTTTTAAATGAAGATTTCGGTATCACAACCCACTGGCACTATCATTTTGCCAAGTTCATTGTACCAAGTTTGACTTTACAAATCCCTACTTGTTTTTATATCATATATATATATATATATATATATATATATATATATATATATATATATGCATGCATAATCACAGTCATGCACCATCAACATTTCTGTATTTCTGTATTTCTGTCAAAGACAAGACAAGAGATAGAAGCTACTAGGGTACTTAGAAGAGACTATGTGTGTATATACACACACATACACACAAACACACACATACTCCCTCTTAATGCTTTTTTGTATCCACTTCAGTCAGCTTATCAAAATACTAGCTACATTATGTCCCATCAAAGTTTAATTACTCCTTTTCCTTTCTACGTCAAACCGTTGGGAAATTCTATTCAAACATACCAAATCCATCCACTTCAGCCTCAGTGACATTTTTGTTTTAAATTCCTACCTGTTTATTACTTATACCTCATGGTTAATGATGGTATGTTCTCATTGTATTCTGTGTATAGTTGTTTTCTGCTCTCTTTTCAGAGGAAATCACCATTTCTTGCTTTTTTTTTTTTTGAGTTGGAGTCTTACTCTGTCGCCCAGACTGGAGTGCAGTGGCCGCTCAGGCCACCGCAGCCTCGACTTGCTGGGCTCTGGCGATTCTTCTGCCTCAGCCTTCCAAGTAGCTGGAACTACAGACGCGTGCTACCACCCCTGGCTAATTTTTTTTTTTATTTATTGTAGAGATGAGGTCTTGCCAAGTTGCCCAGGCGGGTCTCGAACCCGCAGGCTCAGGCAATCCACTCACCTCAGCCTCCCAAAGCGCTGGGATTACAGACTGAGCCACCAAGCCCGGCCTCTTGCTTTCTTATAAATCCATTTCTATCTACCAAGTCCTGAGCAGAGAATGAGTGTCCATTAAATATATGTGATTAAATTAGTTTCCTTGCCTCAGTTGTAATCTGACCTTCACAATTCTTAAACAACAGCAGAGTTTATGGGGCAAGAATTAAGGATGGCTAGCAGGCAGATAGAGAAGGTAACAAGTGGACCCAGATGTCTGGGGGAAGTAGAAATAAACAAAGGTTACAGCAAGGACTGTCATCACCCGGCTCTACGGTTCTGAGTCTGCAGGCTGAATCAAGTAGCCCTGTATGAGATTCTCTGATATAAGTGCCAGAAGTTGCTTATACTTGGTATGGAATTTGGTTTTACTTTGGATATCTTTCTACCATAGGTACTTCTCCCTCCAAGCCACGCATCCTCTTGGATTTGATGATGTTGTGCGATTAGAAATTGAATCCAATATCTGCCGGGAAGGTGGACCACTCCCTAATTGTTTCACAACTCCCTTACGTCAGGCATGGACGACCATGGAAAAGGTAACAAAGAATTTCAAAAGAATTGAACTACAAGAAGTTGCACTGGTGGAACTCAGAAAATATAACAAGGGAAAACCAAACAGAGCAGAACAGTGGAACTGGAAACCATTCAGCATTAGTATTTAAAAGCACTAATACTTAATACTGTACATACCAAGACTTTGAGTCTGCCTTGGTATGTACAGTCACTCACTGTATTAGAACATTTTTGTCCACGATGGGCTTCATACACAATGATGGTCCCATAAGATTATAATAGAGGCTGGGCTTGTTGGCTCAGCCTATAATCCCAGCACTTTGGGAGGCCGAGGCAAGTGGATGGCCTGAGCACGCGGGTTCGAGACCCACCCGGGCAACTTGACAAGACCTTGTCTCTACAATAAATTTGAAAAAAATTAGCTGGGCATGGTAGCACATGCCTGTAGTTTCGGCTACTTGGAAGGTGGAGGCTGAAGGATCGCCGGAGCCCAGCAGGCCGTGGCTGCGATGGCCAGGAGTGTGCCACTGCACTCCAGTCTGGGCAATAGAGTGAGATTCCAACTCAAAAAAAAAAGATTATAATAGAGTTGAAAAATTTCTGTTGCCTAGTATTTACTATACTATACTTTTAACCATTATTGTAGGGTTTCCTTCTACTTAGTTTTTAAAAATTAACTGTAAGCCGGGCTCGGTGGCTCAGCCTGTAATCCCGCGCCTTTGGGAGGCTGAGGTGAGTGGATTGCCTGAGCCCGCGGGTTCGAGACCCACCTGGGCAACTTGGCAAGACCTTATCTCTACAATAAATAAAAAATTAGCTGGGCATGGTAGCGCATGCCTGTAATTCCAGCTACTTGGAAGGCTGAGGCGGAAGGATCGCCGGAGCCCAGCAGGTCGAGGTTGCGTGGCCGGGAGCGGCCACTGCACTGCAGTC